>VDFB02073269.1:0-17089 GCA_007258455.2 Sequoia sempervirens
AAAAGGATCTGAGCCCCTAAAAGATAGGGCGCCTATTTGAGAATGTGCTCCTCTCTTCAGAGAGAAAATTTTGATGTTTTTCGTTCAAATCTTCACTTTTCTTAAATCTCTTCAGTAACAGACTGACATGACACTGACACCAACTCCATATTTAAAAACCCCAAAAAACGACCATTTGACAACACTTTAACAAGATTAAGATTCAATTAAGCAAAATGCCTTAGTGAAGCAAAATCTTTGGTTTTGGGTACAACACTATATGCACTATTTTTGTACAAAACAAAAGAAAAGTTGACAGGCAGTTTCAGTTGTATAATATTTGGTTGCAAAATGGCATTTTGCAAAACTATTCTTGTGGATCTCAAACTCGAAATATGCTTGCTCGGTTTGGAAGCTTATAATGATTATCAGTTTTTTTTTGAGACAGAAACAATTCCGTAACTGAAACTGTTTTTTGAAGTTAGTTTCTCGAACAACTGTTTAAAAGAAGTTTTGAACAACCCTAACTGGTTCAGTTAGATTCGTGTAACTTATCAAAGCTGAATTTCATATCTATATATATAGATCTATTGTAATCTTCAAAAGTGTGTGAAAAGATATATATATTCATCTGAGTATGAGAAGCTTGAAAGTTTTATCACAAACTTGTGTACATATATAAATGACATATATACATTTGTATATGTATATGAGATGTATTTACAGAGTTAAAAAGGATTAAACTCTCTGAGCAGTAAGTTGCTGCTGATTGTAAAGGATTGGAAATCAATAAAGGATATAGGTTTATGGAGTGGTTTTTCTCCCTATGACAAAACTGTGAGGTTTTGGAGGGTTTTCCACTCGGCACAAATTTGGTGTCTCTTCATTTTGTGAGTTATCATTACTTTATGTTCATGGTGAATGTTTATAGATTATTATTAAATTTAATCAATTTTAAAATAAGTTAATAGTGTTCTCGATTCACCTCTCTCAAAACCTTGGTAATTTCCAAAGTTGCCGAATGAACCGACCAATTTTTATTTTATTTTTTCACAAACGACATAATGCAACATGCACCCGCTAAGGTTAGCATAAACCAAAACGATGCGGAAAGTAACTCTAACCAGAATGTACACCAGGATCCCGATGTGGGCAAGGTGTGAGCATTGGTCAGAGGATCTATGCAAATGCCAAACTGAAAGGAACTCTAACCAAGAATGGCGTCAAGTGATGGCGAGCATATGGTCAGAGGATCAATGCATGTTGAACAGAATGTAACCCTAACCGAGAATGGCGCCGAGTGATGGCGAGCATATGGTCAGAGGGTCCCTAAACTACTCAACTGAAAGCAAATAGGTGGCAAGCCAGCCTCTTCCACTTATTCAGTGGGAATTACAATATAACCAAAGAAAAGAATTGAGAAGTGCTGACAGTACTACTGTTCAGCTTACAATGTGTTAGAGAACCAGTCAGAATCGTGAGATAAAAAGCTTCCAATGCAGCAACTGTTTAAGAAACCTCTCCAACTTCCCAAACTCTTTGAATAACCACTTCTCACTTAATTTCTGAACTTATTCAAATCTGATAAGACTGTTTGACAGAAAAAACACACAAAACAGCAGCATAGCAACTCACTAGAATGCACATAACTCACTCTAAACTCATCCTATTGACAAGGAATCAAATGCAAATTGCTCTAATGATGTTGGCACCCAAGATACAATCCATAAACCACCCCAAAAGAGCCTTATTTATTTTGCACAAATTTCAATGCAATTCCAAATGGTACGGCCCAGCTGCAAGGGCGATTTTTCTCTAGAAAATCAAAAAGACACTAATAAAATCTGGAAATGAGCAAGGTTGGTCGCCTTCCATAGACAAAGAGATAGACTCAATACCCAGAATGATAGCATTTTTATTTCATGAGCTATGAGTAAAACTTACATTCCAAAATGACTTTCAGCAACATCAGAAATATGACATAACATGCAAACTAGAACTCCAAAATAATCACTCAACTGAACAATGCAATTTAAACCTATTACAAGCTAACCTTCTCAACTAGTTGCTATCTTTCAAGCAAGAAGAAGAGCCCATGCTAGGAGGTGTGCTTTCCTCGAAGCGAGTGCCTGAAGACAATTCAGCAGCATAACGGTGTAGTAGACAAAAGATCCCAAATGAAGAGCTAAGGCCTGATTAAATAGACAAGAGAGAAACATTTAGAAGCTTCAAGAAGGCGCCCAAAACCCTAATTTCAAATTCACCTTTTCCCTCCAAAAGATGGCGTCCTTTTTCACCCTTGAAATATTTCACTTTTTTTAAAATAAAGTCAAATCCACAAATAGGCGTCCTTTTCCTTAATCTCAATATTTGACATTAAAAAGATATAGCTTATCTCTCCATGGCGCCTGGACCTTGTGTCCCTTTTTGAAAAGCAACTTAAAGTTGTAATTGCCAGCGATATACATTAAAATATAATATTATAATGAAAAATACTTATCGCCTCGAGAATTCATATACCAAGGCCAAAAATCAAGTGTCACTCTGAATCAACCGGGTTAGGCAGCTGTATCAACCGAATCAACTCCAATCCGGCCCATCGCTAAAAATAGAATTCTACTAAAAATAGTAAATTCGAAGGTTCCGAATGCCGAACTGAACATACCATCACAAGCTCATCAAAACCCGAAGAATCCACAATCAAATCCAAACTCTAAGCAACAACCTCTCAAAATGGGAAACCCTAATTTCACCATCTGCGTAGCCTACGTGGTCTCCGGAATAGGCCAACGGTCACCGAAATGATCACACCTGAGAAGGGGACATTACAAATTGCAGAGTGTTATACCTCGCCATCACAGGTGGAGCAGCAGAAGCATGAATATTCACCTGACATACAAGCATTGAGAGACAAACACAGTAAGGTGTTTGAGAGTTTACCTCATGGGAGACCACCCAACAAAGGGTTTGAGCACATTATAGAGCTTGAGGATGGCACTAAGTCAGTCATTATCACTCCCTACAGGCATCCCAAGAGGATGAAGCATAAGATCGAGAAGACAATAAAGGAACTCCTGGAGATGGGTCACATCAAACCAAGTAAAAGTCCCTTTGCGTCTTTTGTTGTCCTGGTGAAGAAGAAAGATGGCACTTTGCAGATGTGTATGGACTACAAAGCATTGAATAAGAAGACTATAAAGAACAGGTACCCAATTCTGGGGATTGATGAGTTGCACAGAGCCTGTTTCTTTTCCAAGATAGATCTTCGGTCCAGCTATCACCAAATTCGGGTTGGAGAGGATGATGTGAATGTAGGGTCCTTGCCAAATCCTGACCTTAATTTTCCTAATTTGCTGCCAATACACTAATTGCAGATTGCCTTCAATATAAAAACATTATAGTGACCATGCCAACAATACAATAATTACAGTCTCTAATGTAATACCAATTGCAAATGACAATTATACTGATGCTATAAAGACAGCGATTGCATGGAAATACAACTATAATTCAATTTATCAAATAAAGCATGGAACCCTAAGATAATTGCACCCAGATATGTGAATTATATCTTCCAAAATCGAATTCTGCAACTGTGACTGATGATAATGGTGCGCCCAAGAAAAATATCAATCTCTTCAAATATTAAACTGGCGATCACCTTCCTGTGCTTGTCTTTATCTTCTAACGCCTTCAAATTTCCCACAAAATTTTGACAGCTCCCTTAAAATAATACTGAATGCTTCAATTGAGACAAATTAACATGTAATGTCCCCTTCCTAGGCAGTACAGTTGATTCAGGGGTTAGCCTATCATTCAGACCCTTGAAGGCTGACAGATGTGTTTAGAGGGTTATTGTGGCAATTATCTGGCGTTTGGGGACACTACTCCATCAGTTGATTCAAGTTTGGGCCTTGGCAGAATCTTATAGAGTCAGATTCAGGCACTTATTATTTATAGTAAGTCAGGCAGACAGGGGTTACTATTTCTAGCAGGGCACTTGGTTCAGTTGGTCAACTCAGTTTCGACCCAGTTTGACAGTTTGGTGAGCAGATAGCGAATATCTAAGCATTTAATGATATTGGGAGAAATATTAAAGTTGTGACTTTATAATATAAAGTCAATTAATTAAATATTAAAGTCTCAATGGAATAATATAAAGTATTTAATACTTTATATTAAAAGGGCGATTATTATTAATGATTTTGTCTTCATTAATCATTTTAATAATGGGACGCCATATTATGATATTTTTCCCTAAGTTTCCGAAGGGCAAATTTTATAATATTAAATGCTTAATCAATTGCTTTTTGGGGTCGACTTATGAAGAGAGTACATATATTTCATCAAAGACAAATCGAACCTCATTGTGAATTATTCTAACTTGTCTTCATCTCTCTGAGAATATTGGAGTTTGAGAAACAAGGGTTTCTGCAAATCAGATTTTGGAGAACATTCCCTCTTCAGAATCAAGCATAATGAGGTTGTGAAAGATCAACTGAAGATTGCTGACCAGCGTGGCTTCATTCAGGAGTCATACTTGAGCCTATTGGTGAAGAAATACAAGCATTCCAAGGGTTTCATGATTATCTATTTGCAGATCAGAAATTTAAGAGTTAATCATTTGCACAGAAAAATTGGTGTTGGCTGCTACAGTACACGCTACAGTGATCCGCTACAGTACCATTGTGAACAGTGGTTCGCTATAGTGGCATGGTGAATAATAAAGCAAGGGTTTAATATTGATTTGTTCTCTGTTTCTTATGCAAATTGACCATCTTCAGCTGTTCATGCCTGGCTGCGAATAAAATCAGGTTTTTTAATTTATAAATCAACTGCCTTTTTGTATGCATGTGTGCCTTTTTATATTGTAAGCATTCAATTAATAAAAGGAAGGCATTTGCAGCTCATTGGTATAAAGTGTGCTTAGATATTAGCATATTTTGCCGATTTTTTCATTATCTGGCATCATTTTAATTTAAAAACCAACATAAAAATTTATGTGCAAAACTCATTGAAAAACCACAAACCATCAAACTCAACAAAACTTTACTATTCAGTATAGATTGGGGTTTAGAGACACCAGGTCTCTTACATAATGCAAGGCCACGATATCCTTCGATTGTTGTGCCAATATTAACTAAGGAATTGAGATTATCCCAAACTAATATTTGTCTTACTTCCAACTTCAAAATCGTTGTCTCTATATGAGGATATGCGGCTCATAAACTCCAACCAAAGTATATAATAAAATATATCTCCTTTGACCTGACTGGTCCGACACTAATACTTGGAGCAATTGTCCTTCAGCTCCCGATAATCTTCAAGAAACTCTATCGACTTCTTCAAGCAGTATGACACCCTTCTTCAAATGTTATTTCTTGTCTTATTGACAAATCCCATGCGATTATTTCTCTTATCTCTTTTCATTTGTATCTACCATCAAAGAAAGAAAGGTTGTTTGTTTTTTCCTGAAGATTAGTATTCAATAATTTGATTTCAATCTTCAAGTACTCCCTTCAAGAAAATTGTATTTCTCTTGTGCTCCCAAATTTGGTCATTGACCATTAAATTTGGAACAAGTGATCCTGCAGAAAATAAACTCTTTCCTCAAGGTGAAATTGCAACAATACATCAGTTGTTGCAACAATGTAGATTCTCCAATAAAATAATGATTGCAACAATAAACCAACTACTGCAAATTAACAATGCAATAATAAACCAACTATTCCATCGATCTAGACTCCTTATTAAAAGTGCAATAATACAACAGCTATTGCACCAATTCAAATTCTGCAATGGACCTGTAGAAACCTTAGATGGATTTCTCCACAATCTGCAACTAGGGTTTATCTTTCACAACAAAACCTAGTATCCCAGAGTCTTCAAATCCTCGGACAAGCACAGCATTCAAGCTCCTACCAAATTGGTATGAATAGAATAATCCAAGACATAAGCATGCCCAAATGCTAAGCCAACGACTCCTAATTTCGATCCACCAAGTCTCGAAGAAGCAATCAAAAAGTCTCGAAGTATGGAGTTATCAGCCCCTAGGCCAAAATTTCCGCCCAAGCCCTTTGGCCACAAGAGGGATAAGAAGCATTTTTCAAATCAGCACAAGAAGTTTCCACCCAAGTTGACTGATGAGCAGCGTGAACAGCTTAGAAAAGAGGGCAAGTGTTATACATGTTTGGAGCCTTGGATTAAGGGTCATAGATGCCATGGAAGAGGGCGTTCTAACCAAATGGGGGCCTATTTTGATTATGGATCAGAATCTGATATGTCTGATCAGCAGTCTTATTTTGGTGACAACGAGGAAGAGAGAGCCCCAGAAGAGTCTGATCATGAGCAAGGAGTTGGGGGCTCTATTGCCCAACTCTCTAGTTTCCAAAAGAACGAATCTTTCAAGGTTCATGGTGGGATTGGAGGTCACCGTATTGTTGCCTTAATTGATACTGGGACAACACATAACTTCATTGACGAAGGTGTGGTTGCAAAGAGAGGTCTCAAAACAGAAGAATTTGAAGGTTTCAAAGTCATGGTGGCTGATGGGTTTCATATTTCTTGCAACCAGAGAGTTCCTAACATGTCTATGCAGTTAGGCAATTATGAAGTCAAAGATGACTTCTATGTAGGTCCTATTGGTGACACGGATGTCGTACTTGGTATTCAATGGTTACGCTCACTTGGTGAAATCTCTCTCAATCTACAAACAATGGAGCTCAAGTTCCAATCTGATGGAAAGAAGGTGGTACTAAGAGGAATGTCCAATGGTGGTCCTCGAATTGTGTCATTCAAAAGAATAGAGAGGCTGATTCAACATAATCAAGTTGAGTGGGCTGCGGAATGTATGGTTCTTCCAGCTAGTCCAGTTGAAACAAAGAGGGACTATCCTCCAGATATCCAGTCTATACTCACCAAGAAGAGTAAGGTGTTTGTTGATCTACCTCCTGGGCCGCCTCCTGAAAGGGGAGCTGAGCATGTCATTGAACTCAAGGAAGGGGCCAAGCCAGTCATCACAACACCATATCGGTATCCTAAGAAGCAGAAGGACGAAATGCAGAAAAACATAAAAGAACTCTTGGAGATGGGCTTCATTCGTCCAAGCAAGAGTCCCTTCGCTTCAACAGTAGTTCTTGTGAAGAAGAAGGATGGCACTATCCGCATGTGTGTGGATTACCGTGCCTTGAATCAAAGCACAATCAAAAATAGGTACCCCATTCCCCGGATAGATGAGCTCATTGACAAGCTACATGGTGCCAAGTTCTTTTCAAAAATTGATTTGAGGTCGAGCTACTATCAAATTCGGATGAGAGGGTCAGATGTGGAGAAGACGGGATTCAGATGCCACTATGGTCATTTCAAGTTTTTAGTCATGCCTTTTGGGTTGACTAATGCTCCAGCCACCTTCCAATCTTGTATGAACAGAGTCTTTCAGAAAGAGCTGAGGAAGTTTGTGTTGATCTTTTTTGATGATATCCTCATCTTCAGGAAGACGTGGGAAGAACATCTCAAGCACTTGGAGAAAGTGCTTAGCATCCTAGAGTTAGAAAGTTTGTTTGCCAAAGAGTCCAAAATGTGAATTTGGAATGAAGGAGCTACTCTACCTTGGTCACATAATCAATGCTGATGGCGTGAAGGTTGATCTTGAAAAGATCAACGCAATAGTTGATTGGCCACCTCCAGAGAACTTGACTCATCTGAAAGGGTTCTTGGGTCTTTGTGGCTTTTACAGAAGATTTGTGAAGGGCTACTCTCAAAGTGTTGCTTCTCTTACTGACCTCACTAAAAAGGGGGCTTTCTTTTGGTCAAAAAAGGCTCAAAGTGTGTTTGATAAGTTCAAGAAAATCATGAGTTCTTGTCCGGTTTTGGCCATACCGGATTTCTCCAAGCCTTTCGAGTTACAGTGTGATGCATCCGGAGAAGGTGTTGGGGCTGTTTTGATGCAAGATAAGCATCCCATTGTGTTTGAAAGTAGGAAACTAAGGGGTGTTGAAAGGACCTACTCCATCTATGACAAGGAAATGCTTGCAATCATGCATGCATTAGCTAAGTTCAGACAATATCTGGTGGGGAGCAAGTTTGTGGTCAAGACTGATCACAATAGTCTTAAGCATTTCATGCATCAGAAGGATTTGAATGAAAGACAACAAAAGTGGGTGAGTAAGCTTCAGGCTTACGATTTTGACATTGAGTATGTCAAAGGGAAAAACAACATTGTAGCGGATGCTCTATCTAGGAGGCCTCATTTGAGATCATTGTGTGAGCTTCCTGCTTATTGGAAGGAGATGTTGCTTGCTGATTAAGCCAAAAATCAGTTTGCAACCAGCATCATTGAAGGTACTTTCCATGACGAAAGGTACAAAGTGGTTGATGGTTTGATACACTACAAAGGAAGGATCTTTTCGGTGGCCGATTCTAAGCTCAAAAAGAATATTTTGATGACTTTCCATGACATCCCACTTGCTGGTCATCAAGGTTATTTCAAGACATATAGGCATATTCGGGACAGGTTTTCTTGGAAGGGGTTGAAAGAGGAAGTCCAACGCTACATCAAGGAGTGTCCCACTTATCAGATGAACAAAAATGAGCATTCTCTTCTAGTTGGTCTGTTGCAACCTCTTCCCATTCCCAACCAAAAATGGGAAAGCATATCAATGGACTTCATCACGAGGTTGCCAAAGGTTCAAGGCAAAGATTGTATCTATGTTGTAGTGGACAAATTAACAAAGTTTGCTCACTTTTTTGCCATCACTAGAACATTTTCAGCAGCTCAAGTTGCAGATTTGTTTTTCCATGAAGTGTTTAGATTGCATGGGTTGCCTAAAAACATTGTGAGTGATAGGGACAGCTAGTTCCTAAGCACCTTTTGGCAAGAAGTTTTCAGGATGAGTGGTAGAATGCTTACTCCAAGCACTAGCTATCACTCTCAAACTGATGGTCAAACAGCGATAGTGAACAAGTGGTTGGAGGGCTATCTTAGAAATTATGTCTCGGAGCAGCAAAGGGCATGGGTGAAATGGCTTCACATAGGTGAGTATTGCTACAATTCATCCTTCCACATGTCAATAAGGATGTGTCCATTCATGGCTCTCTATGGTTATGAGGCTCCTAGCTTTGCTGATTTGGTGTTTGGTGATAGCAAAGCCCCTCAAGCCAAGGATTGGTTGCAGCAAAGTCAAGATATTTTGAAGTCCTTGAAGAACAACCTTCAAATAGCACAAAATCAGCAGAAGGTGTACGCTGATCAGCAGCGTGTTGAGCGTTCATTTGAGGTTGGAGATATGGTTTATCTTCGACTTCAGCCTTACAGACAGTCTACTCTCAAGAAGAGTGGAGCTGAGAAGCTCAAACCTCGCTTCTATGGGCCATTCAAAGTCATCAGAAAGGTTGGAGCAGTGGCTTACGAGTTGGAACTACCATCGAGTAGTAAGGTTCACAATGTCTTCCATGTGTCTCGCCTCAAGAACGCACTTGGACACAATGTTGTTGCTTCATCACAGTTTCCTCCCTTGGACGAAGGACAGTTGACCTTGATTCCAGAAAAGATTATTAATTCCAGAGAACGTTCTTTGAGGAGAAGGATAATCAAAGAATACTTGGTGAAGTGGAAGAACTTGCCTTTGGAGGATGCAACTTGGGAGAATGAGGAGATTCTGCAGCATCTAGACTTGCGATTGCTTGAGGGCAAGCAATCTTGGGGAGGGCCGACTGTAATGTCCTCTTCTCAATTGTGATTGATTCAGTTGACCGTTGGCCTATTCCGGAGACCCGTAAGCTACTCGGAGGGTGAAATTAGGGTTTCCTGTTTTGAGGAGGTTGTTGCTTGAAGTTTGGAAATTGGATTGTGGATTCTTTCTAGGTTTTCAGAGAGCTTCGCAGTGGTATAGCTTGCTTTGTGATCCGAGCAACTTCATGAATTTACTATTTTTAGTAAATTCTATTTTTGGCAATGGCCTTGTAGATTTCAATGTTGTTGGCTCTCTTCTTCAACCAGTTCAGTTGGTAATTTGATTTTTGGCCCTTGGATGCATTTTCTGGAGAGATAAGTAAGTTGATTTAAATAATGTTATATTTTAATGTTGACCCCTTGGTCTAGCTTCATCACCTTAAAGTTGTTTTTAAAAGGGGGACTCCAAGGGTGAATACCTCATCAGGAGGTTATTAAATATTTCTTGGCCAAATTATGTGATGCTTAAGAAGGGACGCCAACTTCACGGAGCTTTATATTTTATTAAAAAATCAAATATTGCCTTGGGAAGAGGGACGCCATTCTTGGAGGGAAAATGAAGTCAATTCAAAGTCAAAAAAGGGCGCACTTTCTAGAAGCTTTTGGAGATGCTTGCTAAGTCTATAAAAGGAGGCCTTCTCTCTTCAATTCATAATCTCATATTTTCAGTAAAGTTATGCTGCCGAAATGGTGACAGAGTTGCTTCGAGGAAAGCACACCTCCTAGCTCTACTCAGCTTCTTGCTTGAAAGATAGGAACTAGTTGAGAGGTAGATTGTAGTTGAGTTTGTTTCAGCATTGTATTTGAGTTCCTAGCATCTTAGTTCAGTTTTCTTGCATTTTAATCATATTTTTGGAGTTGCTGAATATCATTGCTGATTGTAAGTTTTGCTCATATTTCATGAAATAAAAATAAAATTGTTCTGGGCATTGCATCTTTCCATTTCTCTATGTGGGGCGACCATTCAAGCAAATTTGCAGATTTTTTTATGGAGTCTTTGATTTTACCAAGGAAAATCGCCCTTTCTTGAGGGTCGTACCATCTAGGGGTGTCTTGGGATTTGTGCAAGAAAAAAAAGGTGGCTGTAAGCTGTGGTTTTCTCATTGGGATTTGGGCGCCATTGTCATTAGAGGCTAATGCATTTCGTTTCATGAGTTTTGGATGTGTGGGGAGTGATTTATATGCATTTTAGTGAGTTGTATTGCTGGTTACTTCATTTCAGTCGCTGGTCTGTCATATCAGTCTTAGATAAATGCAATTTTGTGAGGAGTTTGAGTCTAGAGAGTCTTGTTAAGCATTGAGGAAATCATATATAATATTGCAGCATTGGAGAACTTATAATATTGGGCTTTGGCAAGCATTCTATCAAATTGTAAGCTGATTAGAAGTACTATCAGCAATTCTCCTTTCTCTCTTTCACTTACTTTATTGTACTCCCCGCTGAATAAGTGGAAGAGGCTGGCTTGCCACCTATTTACTTTCAGTTAGTAGTTCTTAGGGACCCTCTGACCATATGCTCGCCATAACTCGGCGCCATTCTGGTTAGAGTTACTTTCAGCACATCTTGCATAAGATCCTCTAGCCATATGCTCGTCTATCCTATACGCATTCTTGGTTAGAGTTCCCTTCCAATTCTGCATCTGCATCAGATCCTCTGACCATATGCTCACACCTTGACCAACATCGAGATCCTAGTGTATATCCTTGGTTAGAGTTGCTTCCGCATTGTTTTGGTTTTAGAACTAACCTTAACGGGTGCATGTTGATTGTAATTGTAATTGGAAAAACAAAACAAAAAAAATAGTCTGGTTCTTTACAGTGGTATCAAAGGCATGATTCTGCCAACCTATGTCCTACAGTGATTCAGTTGTCAGATGAGTGACAGTGATTGCAGATACTACACCAGAAGTCAGGCCAGAAAATAGCAGTCACAATTGTCACCAATTTCCGCAAGTTGCAGGCAGATAAAATTTTGACAGCCTATGTCAAGGGTAATTAGAATGTAGTTGTCGATGCCCTTTCTAGGAGGCCTTACTTGTGCTCTCTAGGTGAAGTTACAGATAATTGGAGAGATTTGATTGCAATGAGTATGATAAGGATAAGTGGGCTTCCAAACTCATTGATGGTACAATTGCAGATGACAGGTACACCCTTGTGAATGCCCTCATCATTTACAAAGGGAGCATTTTTCTTGTGCCAAGATCCTCTCTGAAGAAGAGGATATTGAGAGCCTTTCATGACACCCCTATGCCAAGTCACCCAGGTTATTTTAAAACCTACAGGCAGATTAGGTGTCATATCCCCAAATTGGAGGTATGGTGATTTAATTAAATTATTTAATTAAGTTGTCCAAATTATTGATATTTCATGAGGATAGCTTAATTGATGATTTAATTAAATCAAGAGGTGTTATTAAATTAATTATCTATTAAGTTATTCCAATAAAATAAAATATCAAAAGGGATGACTTATTATTTAATTAATTTAATAATAAAAAGTGACTTAAGTGACTTTATAATAAAATAATAGTCACTTAAAGAATAAAACAAGAATCTTCTAGAAGCCTTTTGGTGATGAGGTTGAAAAAGTATAAAATGAGGCTTTGGCTATGCATTTGGACATCTTGACTTGAATACACTTTCTACTACATTGCTAGAGTTGAATGCTTCGCTTGTTGATTTCCAATCTTCGTTTGTGAGAGACCGAACATAGTTGGTTACTTCCAATTTCGGTTGTGAAATATTGAAATATTCCGAGCCAAATTTTTTCGTTTTTTCAATTGTCAAATTACAACAATGCACCCGTTAAGGTTAGAAGATAAACCAAAACGTGCTGAAGCAACTCTAACCAAGATGTACACCAGGATCCCGATGTGGGCAAGGTGTGAGCATTGGTCAGAGGATCTAAAACAAAACGCTTATGCAGGAACTCTAACCAAGAATGGCGCCGATGATGGCGAGCATATGGTCAGAGGATCTTCTACTCTAACTGCGGAAAGGGAACTCGACACCAAGTATGTGCTACCCAATCTAGAATGGAGTGAGGGGCAACCATATGGCGGAGTGATTACAAAAACAATGCTTGAAAGGAATGTTGAAAGCTGAAACTACTCAACACCCAGAATGTGCTTGCTAACCCAGAATGGGAAGTAGCTATCATAGGGCGGAGATAAATCTATTACAAAATAACTTCAATGAAAGAAGTACTACAAATCAGACTTGAACAATACTGATATTGACTACCAGTACTACTGTCAGTTTACAAAATGACGATCATTCGCCTGCCAATAGCTTAAGAATCTGAAAGATTATCATTACATCATAAAGAGTTCTTCTTAGCTTGAAAGGAAGTGCCAAACAATACAACTCTCAATGATCAACTTCTAATTCTGCTTTTTTGTTACAAATCTGCGTTTTGAATGAATAACCAGCAGCTTAGGAAGTCACTCAATTGTTCATAACCCTCACAAAACTCATTGGATTAACATGAAACAGAATGCAATATATTCTAACAACAAGGGCGCCTAGGATGAAACACTAAAAACAGATCTTAAAGCCTTTAATTATTTTGCACAGATCCCAATGCACAAACTGAATGGTACGGCCTTAGGAAAGGGGCGATTTGTTCTAGAAAATAAATGCAAGCTCTAAAACATCTGCAAACTCGAGAAGTATGGCGCCTAAAGCCTACAATGAGGATGGGTTAATACCCAGATGCAATCTTTTTGTCTTTTTTGATTTATGATTACAAACACGAATCTGCTGTATTAAATGATGCAAAATGTTGAAACCACTAACATGCCAAATCAGATCTAACAATGCAATAAACTGAACACAATGCACAAACTAAATGCAACTCACAAATAGACTGAATCACCACTAGTTGTTGTCTTGCAAACAAGAAGCGATGCCCGAGCTAGGAGGCCTTCATTCCTCGAAGCAAACCCAGAGCCAAACCGGCAACATAACAGTACTGTAGTCCAAAGATGTGAAATGATGCTCAAAGCCTTCCTTTTATAACTTCCTGTTGACTTCTCGAAACCCTAAAATCCACTTCAATGTCAAAACCCTAGCTCATTCTCCAAGATGGCGTCCTTTTCCTTTCAAGCTCAATATTAATATTTTAAATAAAAATCATTACTTTGATAAATGCGCCCACCTTATAATTGTTTTGACTTAGGCAAATAATAAATTAATCTTTAATGAAGCGCCACCCTCAAAAAGCCCACTTTTCAAAACAACATCAAGTCAATAGACTAGGCCAAGGGGTCAACGTTCGAATATAAGATTAAAACGTGACTTTTAATTAAAAATATCAACTTATCTCTCCAAATGTGCCCTGAAGCCATTAATGATCAAGCCAACTAACCAAACTGAAGTAGGAAGTCAACCAAGCTGAACCCAACTGAAAAACTGCCAAAAATAGAATTTACTAAAAATAGTAAATTCCAGAAAATGCTCAAAATGCCGAGACGAACATACCACTGCGAAGCTCTCTGAAAACCCAGAAAGAATCCGCCATTGAATCCACCAACTCCGAGCAAAGACATCCTTAAAAGTAGGAAACCCTAATTTTACCCTCCGACTAGCCTTCGGGTTTCTAGAAAAAGGCCAACGGTCACTGAGAAGATCAGGTTTGAGAAGGGGACATTACAGTCCGCCCTCCCCAAGATTGCTTGTCCTCAAGCAATTGTAAACCAGGATGCTGCAGAATCTCATCACTTTCCCAAGTCGCATCCTCCATAGGCAGGTTCTTCCACTTCACCAAATATTCTCTGATGGTTCTTTTCCTCAAAGAACGTTCTCTGAAATCAAGTATCTCCTCTGGAATCAGAACCAACTGTCCCTCTTCATCCAAAGGTGGCAACTGTGATGAAGCAACCACATTATGTCCAAGTGTCTTCTTGAGGCGAGACACGTGGAAGACATTATGCACTCTGCTATCAGAAGGTAGCTCTAACTCATAAGCTACTACCCCAACTTTTCTGATGACCCTGAATGGTCCATAGAAACGAGGTTTGAGCTTCTCAGCTCCACTCTTCTTGAGAGTAGAGTGTCTATAAGGTTGTAATCGGAGATAAACCATATCCCCAACCTCGAAGGAGCGCTCAACACGCCTCTGATCAGCATACAACTTCTGTTGATTCTGTGCAATCTGCAAGTTATCCTTCAAGGACTTCATGATGTCTTGACTTTGCTGCAATAAGTCCTTGGCTTGGGATGCTTTACTGTCACCAAACACCAAATCGGCAAAGCTAGGTGCTTCATACCCATAAAGAGCCAAGAAAGGAAACATCTTAATCGACATATGGAAAGAAGAATTGTAGCAGTACTCGCCTATATGCAGCCACTTGACCCATGCTCTCTGCTGCTCTGACACATAGTTTCTCAAGTAGTCTTCCAACCACTTGTTCACTACTTCTGTTTGTCCATCTGTTTGGGGATGGTAACTAGTGCTTGGAGTGAGCACAGTACCACTCATTCTAAAGACTTCTTGCCAAAAAGTACTTAGGAATTTGCTGTCCCTATCACTCACAATATTCTTTGGCAACCCATGCAGCCTAAACACCTCTCGAAAAAATAGATCTGCAACTTGGGCTGCAGAAAAAGTGCTGGTAATGGCAAAAAAATGAGCAAATTTGGTTAGCCTATCCACTACCACATAGATACAATCCTTCCCTTGGGCCTTGGGCAACCCTGTGATGAAATCCATCGAGATGCTTTCCCATTTTTCATTGGGAATACGGAGTGGTTGCAACAAACCGGCTGGTAATATATGCTCATTCTTATTCACTTGACAAACAGGACACTCCTGAATGTACCGTTGTACCTCTCCTTTCAATCCTTTCCAAGAAAACCTTTCTCGGATCTGCCTATATGTCTTGAAAAAACCTCGGTGACCAGCAACCGGAATATCATGAAAAGTCAAAAGAATCTTCTTCTTAATTTTAGAATCAGCCACCAGAAAGATTCTTCCCTTATAGTGTATCAATCCCTCAATCACCTTGTACCTTTCATCATGAAAACTACCCTCAAGAATGCTGGTTGCAAACTGATTTTTGGCATAATCAGCAAGCAACATGTCTCTCCAATCTGCAGTAAGCTCACACAATGAGCTAAGATGAGGTCTCCTCGATAAAGCATCAGCCACGATATTATTTTTCCCTTTGACATATTCAATGTCAAAGTCGTAAGCTTGAAGCTTACTCACCCATTTTTGTTGCCTCTCATTTAGGTCCTTCTGGTGCATGAAATGCTTGAGGCTATTGTGGTCAGTCTTAACCACAAACTTGTTCCCCACCAAGTATTGCCTGAACTTGGCTAATGCATGCATAATGGCAAGCATTTCCTTGTCATAAATTGAGTATGTTCTTTCAACACCCCTTAATTTTCGGCTTTCAAACACAATAGGGTGTTTGTCTTGCATCAAGACAGCCCCAACTCCTTCACCTGATGCATCACACTGCAGCTCAAATGGCTTGGAGAAATCCGGAATAGCCAGAACCGGACACGAGCTCATGATCTTCTTGAACTTGTCAAAAACAATTTGAGCCTTTTCTGACCAACAAAAGGCTCCGTTTTTGGTGAGATCAGTAAGAGGAGCAGCATTATGTGAATACCCCTTTACGAATCTCCGATAAAATCCACAAAGACCCAGAAAACCTTTCAACTGAGTCAAGTTCTTAGGAGGTGGCCAATCAACTACTGCTTTGATCTTTTCAGGATCCACCTTCACTCCCTCAGCACTGATTATGTGGCCAAGGTACAGTAACTCCTCCATTCCAAATTCACATTTGGATGCTTTTGCAAACAAACTCTCAGATTCCAAGATACTAAGCACTTCCTCTAAGTGCTTGAGATGATCTTCCCAAGTCTTGCTGTAAATCAGAATGTCATCAAAAAAAATCAACACAAACCTCCTTAACTGATTCTGAAAAACACGGTTCATGCAAGACTGAAAGGTAGCCGGAGTGTTAGTCAACCCAAATGGCATGACTAAGAATTCGAAATGGCCATAGTGACATCTAAAAGCTGTCTTCTCGACATCAGATCCCCTCATTCGAATCTTATGGTAACCCGATCTCAGATCAATCTTCGAGAAGAACTTCGCCCCATGCAGCTCATCAATGAGCTCATCTATTCTGGGAATGGGGTATCTGTTTTTGATGGTGCTTTGATTCAAAGCACGATAGTCCACACGCATGCGCATGGTACCATCCTTCTTCTTCACGAGAACCACTGCAGATGCAAAGGGGCTCTTACTTGGGCGAATGAAACCCATCTCCAAGAGTTCTTGAATATTCTTCTCAATCTCATCCTTTTGCCTCTTCGGATACCGATATGGAGTTGTGATTACCGGTTTAGCTCCTTCCTTGAGCTC
>VDFB02073270.1:0-31162 GCA_007258455.2 Sequoia sempervirens
TATCAAAATGTATACTTACACACGACAACTCATTCTTTAATTACACATTGAAGTATCTATTTCAAGGCACTTTCATAACAACCAGTTTACATTTAAATTTGTACGCTCATTATGAAATTATATAAAATAATTAAAGAACGCATATTCCAATCAGTCCATTTACAATATATTTTAACATCATTATAAAATCATTTAAAATAATTAAAGAAACTATATATATCACAAATTTCAATCTACTTTTAATAATCCATACAAAGTGATATCCGTAAACCTACATTTAAAGCTTCCTTTACATCTTATCTTTTCACTTATGATAAAATTATTTAAAACAATTAACGAAAATATAGAGACAAATATTCTCACTACGCAATTAAAACAATTATAACTTAATTTCCTATGTCCACTTACATTTTCATATTCATTCATTATATGTAATAAATAACCTAAACCATTTATTTGTTCATCATGAAATCTTTTAAAATAATCACTATAACTTATTTGTACCCCACTATAAAAATCATTTAAAATCACTAAAGCAGTTATATTAACATTTTTTCTAATTAACCCAATATATATATATATATTTATGCAAATGGATTGCTTTCACTGACACGTTTAAGTGATAAATCATAAGGATCCTTTTTAAATACTCAATTAAATTCTATTTATATATGTATGTCCATTATGAAAACATGTAATTTAAAATAACCCTATAGACACCTAATCTAGACACCTAATCACACGTTTATACAAAACCATAAATACATCTATCGGAACGAAACCATTGCAGGGTAATATTGAAAAAAAACTTTATCAAAGTTCCCAAACCGTTATAGAAATGACATCTTACAATTTCAAGACTAAGAATTATCAGGGATAATAATTCGATTTTAAGAATATCCTACAATTCCTATTGTATCCCATACTGAGGTAATTTTTTTAAAGTTGCACATTTAAATCTATAAATATATTTAAATCTTCCAATACACTGCTATTAAAATACATTTAAGTTAGAACTCGTGGTTGTTAGGACAACATACAACATTCCCTATACAAATATATATATTATACACAAAAAATAAATGGGAGACCAAGAAAGTTTAAAGTGAAGAGAGGAAGTAAGAGGGTGCGACTAGACAACAATATTATCATTCCTATTGACCATCCTAAAGCTGTCTCCAAGCAAATCAGGGTTCCAAAGATAAATATGCAATAATTAAATCGGTGGACAACCTGTAACAAATTCTTAGCCCAGGAAATTGTAAATTTTGCAGGACTAAAGAGAAATCAAAGACACCAAGCATGACCGTGTCTCTATTTCTATGATAGGGTCATTCTTCTCAAATCCAGACCAGGTTTCAGAGACTAAAGATTAAACATTCCAATACAAATTGAATTATGAGCACTTTATGAAGGACTGGCTGCGCACCCCACAGCTGTCCCAACTCAACCAGTATAGACTTCAAAATGCAAGTAACAAGAATGAATCAAACATATGCGCCCTCTAATTCTAGCTATCACTAAATGGTTTAAAGCTAAAGAGCGACCAAATTTAATGGATGGAAAGCTTGCATGAATTCCATCGTTCCTAAATGAACTTTCATTGAACAAAGTATATGAGACAGGATATAGAGATTGCCTAGATAGGCAGCAAGAAGCTAATAATAGAAATCAAAATACTATCCTCGAAGAGGCGTTGCTACCATGCCTTCTCTCCTATCGTATAATCTACAACCGCCTTTACACAAGCAAACGGTTTTTTTTTTTGAATTATAGAATCTAACCATAGGATCGGTCGACACTCATAGGGTGAAAGCTATTGGAAATTAAAGAATGTAAAACCCATACATCTACTGTCAGAACGATGGCGTCATGGGGGAAACATTTCTAAATCAAATGGTTTTTTCCAAGAGCAAGGAGAATAAAACACACATACTGTTGTCTTTATAATGCACTAACAACCCTGGAGGGGAGACGCCCAACAGTGGTGCATACTCATTAACAAAAGACAAAACAAAATTGAATACATATCATAGACCAAGCATATATAATTACCAGAGAGAATCAAACACAATAATAGGGTACAGACTTAAGATAGAAGAAATGAAAAGTGATGAAGAAGCCAACTTGGAATTTGCAACTGAAGATGAAGATGATATGCGACAAACCCCAAATTCTCTCTATTGAAAACTCTTTTTACTTTTACCTCCGCACAATATACAGTAGATTTTTTTGTTTTAAATTCCCGTATTTTCTGTTTTCACCCGCCTTTCCCAAAATAAATTAAGAAGAAACTCTAAAGTTTATTGAAAAAAATAAACAGGACAAGTGGCTAATTTACAAAATTCATTTTCAACACCCGACAATTCCCTTTTCTCCCCATTTAACCACCTCTTGGTAAATCTCTTCGTTTTAGTAAAATTATAAACCTAACTCCACTATGGTTTTTTTTTAATTTAATAATTGCAGTGATTAATTTCACCTTTGTTTTAATATTTTATCCCATAGACAAAATATGGCATTATTTTAATAAAATCAATCATATCCATAACAAAAATTCTTTTAATTATATACATTTTTTTTTAAATTTACCATTTCAAATATAGTATTTAACAAAATATTCATTTTTTGAATAAATCAATAGTAGTAATTAAATAAACAATATTATATAATCACTAATTTAAAATTTAACAATGTTTCAATTAAAATATTATTCTATTTATAATTAAAAATATTTAACATCGACAATTAAAAATAATATTCATTTAAATCTACAAACATTTAAAAATACAAACTAATTTAATATTTAATTAAATCCTTGACGTTTTCACAAATCACTTTAATAATTAAATTAATTTCAACAATAATAATAACCATCATTAAATTAAATTAACTAATTAACAATAACGATAACGCATCAAAATCAAACAATTAACACATTAAAATTAATACTTAAAATGAATGACATGAAACAAAATGATACCATAACAAAACAAGATACTAATGGACTGCATCATCAAACAAGGACGGGATGACAAAGAAGGATAGGGATACTTTCTTGTCAACTCCCTAAACCACATCATATCCATTGGGTATGTTGAGCACGCTCAGACTTGATGGTGCGGGTGGAGTCGGTGCCTGGTACCTGCAGTCCTCCATAAAACCAAGTGTCGAAACAACATATATATATATATATATATTCAATTCCAAACACACCGTGAGAGAATTGTAGTGTAGCAAGACACTCACAGATGAGTGATGCAACACTGGTCCTCTCACCCGACTCTCAAACAATAACCATATTATAACAACATCATCATTAAACAATAAGTAAACAACTGCATAAGCATAACATCAAACACATATGTCCACATATCATAAGTAATAGGAGCAGTGTCATATACAACCAATTCCAATAAGCAGAACTATCAACCAACCAAACAACATGGTGAAATAGTCACCAACATAGTCTCAAGTATGCATCAAACATAAACAGTATCCAAACAGTATCAACCACACATAGAAAAGTATCATAAGAGTAATAGTAACACGAGAGGTACTACATGGTCCATAGTGTCATGCCCTAAGAGGGGCACAACCCCTCAAGGCTAGATGAAATGAATTACAAGAAGCTTCTTGTCCTAGATATAGTCTACCTACTACAACAACTCTAAGAATCATCTCTTGTATTGTGCTATTGAAAATCCCCTTTGATGAAGATCATTAAACTCATCAATGTGATATTTCTTGAAGTGCTCAAACAAGTAACATTCTCTGAAATGCTCAAGGAAGATCTCCCATGTAATGGTATGAATAGTAAGATGATACTTGCACTCCTCTTATTGCCACCATGTAGAAGTTGTGCCTTGTAGCAAATGTATAGATAATGATGCTTTTAGATTGCTTGTATAAACATGTAATCCAAAGTAGCTCTCAATAATAAGAAGCTAAGATTCGGCCTCAACACCATCTATGGTTCCCTCAAAATTTAGTGGATGTAAGTGTAATACCTCTCAAATATGATCACCTACATCCCGAGCTACTCTAGGCTCAAGTAGTACCATTGGTGGTGTCGCAACTCTCTCTCTCTCTCTCTCTCCCTTCGCATCATGTCCACAACCCTTTCATGTTCTAAGTGCCATTCTATATAATAATTCCAATATGAACTATTAACATGATGTGCACACATACCCAGAGTTCTCAGTGTTGAAACCTAGGCTTTGATACCAAATGCCATGTCCTAAATTTACACATAGGATAAGAAAACAACCTACAATTTTTTTTTATTAAACACACAATAACACCATTCACTACTAATCATGTACACACATGGAAATTAGTCTATATGCATTGAATGGTGTTGGATGAGAAACATCATAACCAACACATCACCCGAGAGTGGGATGTGGGAAATTACATTCGGGTGCCCAAAATCTACCATGTGCACCCTTCATTAAGGAACAAGTTGGCTCTAACCTAGGTTACTTAAGGTTAAATAATGATGGGATTGATACCCTAATCCATAATGACAATAATCAAAATTCATCTTAAGTCTAAGGTTTTCTAATAATGTTTAATATTTTTACATCAACTACTAACATTGTTGAAAAGAAGTGTAGGACAAGAGAATAATATTTGATTTAGAGATCAAATTGTATATAGTACAAACCTTTCATCTCATTTATTAATTTACCCTTAATTACTTGACATGTTATTACCACATTTTCGTTTATCAATAATAATGCTATTATTAACACTATCACTCCATTTTCATATTATTATTAACCATAGAAAATATAATTGATATTAATATTACTTTCAATATTAACATTATTAATTCAATAAATAATATAAATGTTAATAATTCACTTGTGAATTGCTTAATTGTTATAATTTTTATCATCTTATAAGTATTTAAACCTCAATATTATAATGATTAGTATCTATTTCAATTACAATATTTATAAATTATCCCATATTCACTTCATTAATATGATAACCATCATAAATATTATTATTTCACCAAACATTAATTTTATTATTATAATTACTATTTTTATTATCAATATTAATATTAATATTACCATTTATTTATTTTTATT
The DNA here is from genome assembly GCA_007258455.2 of Sequoia sempervirens. Taxonomy (NCBI): domain Eukaryota; kingdom Viridiplantae; phylum Streptophyta; class Pinopsida; order Cupressales; family Cupressaceae; genus Sequoia; species Sequoia sempervirens. The sequence continues at coordinate 5,103 of VDFB02073270.1, forward strand.
AAAGCTAAAGAAGGTTTGGAAGAGGCTTGAAACCCTATACAAAAGGAATGCTGCTAAAAAAAAGCATGACAACACAAGTAGTCAACAAACATCAAAACATCAACAAAAAATCAACAGCCTACTGCAAAATTTTTAGAATCTTCACAGCTTGTAGATCTTGGGAAATGATATGCTCGTGCATGTCCACCACCTTGGCCAAATCTTTCATCAAGATTTCCAAAGGTTTCTTGGTCTTACTTTGAGTATGGATACTCGGACCTATACCAACAATAGAGCCCTGATCACCCTTCGTCAAATCCACCTTTGCACCAACAACCTCCTTCACTTGATCAGACACCTCCCCTTTCCGGTTTTTAGCTTTCTCATTGAGAAGGTTAAGACCTTGAACATTATTATGAAGCACTATTTGACTAACTTTGACCAATTTATCAAGATTTTCATACACTTTAAAGGTATTTTCCTCCAACAATAAGATTCTAGATTCATAGTCCATAACAAGCACGTCATTTACCACATCCTGAAGGATACCCAACATTTTATTATTCTAATCATAGACTCAAGAATCCTCCTCTTTGTTGATGTTCTTCTCAAATTTAGTATTGATCATGGAACACACTTTCACATTGATCTGATTAACTTCAGTGAAAAACCATTTGAATAGTCTAAAATAAATAATGGTTCCATCTTAGCCATACTGAGAATATTATTGAGTTCATCTCTGTTGTAGTTGAAAATATTGATATCACCAGACAGTTCATTAGAGGGATCAGTCAAAATCTCCTACTAAGTGTCGTTGTGCATAAAAACCTTACCTTTATCTTTGCCATAATCCTCACTAGGAATTTTAATTTTGGGTCTAGGGACCTTCTTCACAGTAGTCGAAGAAGACTTGGTCAGACCAACATCCCCATACATAGACCTTCCATCCATATTTCCTTCATCAACCTCCTCAACATTACCAAATTTCATTTTCTTCTTAGTAGCCGAAGAGGCCTATCCCTTATCCTTAATACTTGTGATATTGTCAATTCCTGACATGGTGTTCTTCCTTTTACGACTAGAAAGAGGCTTCGAGACAATATCCTTGGCAATATAAGAGTGGATTTCTGCCCTCTTAACCTTATTACTCTCAACATTATCAAGCGGAGGAAACTTCCTTTTAATAGGTGAGGACTCCAGAACAAAACCATTTAAGTTATTTATTAGCTTCATGCACAAATTATTTTTAATTGCCATGATGTAATTTCATTTTAATAGTTATCAATTTACTTTATTAATATTATCTATTTAATATTAATTTCAACATTAACATTATCAATAATATTATTATAACTATTAGCTATATTTATAGTTATAATAAAATATTGTTTCTTTCTATGTTGCCTCTGTGTAATTAATTTATATATATAAATATACATTTTTAGTTATACTTTGTTATATTAACATCAACCATACTAATATTATAATATACCCTAATAAAGGGAAGGTTTTTAAATTTGATTTAATAAGTTTACAAATCCATATTCATTTTATGTTGGGCACCCAAAATCAAACCCTAGCATTTATTTATTTATTTTTGTTGCAGGTTCATGGAGGCATGCTACAAGAATTTTTGAGGAATGAGAGGTTTTTTTTTATATAGGGGGGTGCATATGTTGTGTGACACCACCTCCCTTTTCGACACCCTTAAAAAATGTTAGTTGTGTTTTAACCTTATATGAGATTTAGGGCATAAAATTTTGGTATCAGAGCCTAGGTTCCAATGCTGGGAACTCTAGGCAATGTTATGTGATGGGCCATTTGACAATTACACATGATTATGGGAAACATGAGGATACATCCTATCTATGTAATCAAGAGTGTTATAATATACCTCACTCAAAAATGTTTAAATATATTTGTTATTATTAAACCTCATGTAGAGTTTGATACTTTAGGCACTTGAAGATTGCTCTTTTAGATGAAAGTTCTAAGTACCTTGTACGATCTAGTGAAATAAAATTAGCATTCACCTTCTTCTTTTCCTAGTAGTTGATAATTCCATAATGTGGCATTGAGGTGCAATTTTTTTACTATTGATCAAATTAATTTTTTTAATTATGAAATTTTATTGACCTAAATTTTGGTTCTTTTAAAGTTGTAATTTTTTTGGAAACTGTATTATCAATGTGAAAATTTTGATGTTTTGGGCTACTTGCCCAATTAGTTTTTGTATGGTCCCTTACCTCAAAGACTTTTTCAGTTGAATTTTGGTTAAATTGGTGGCCACATTTGCACTTTATTTCATTTATGATTTCATTTGAAAGTTAATCAATGTTTTGTTGAGAGTTACATTATTTAGAGGCCTTATATTATTCTTCTCTTGATATTTTGAGGATTTTTGTTATAACTATGATTTTGAGAGGCACCTCAATGGTTTGCATAAAATGGAAAGAAGGTGGTTGGAGGATTTATTAAGGTCGTGGTAGTATTTGAAATCATTGGATAGGAGTAGAAATTGGACTCTCTTACCCCAAAAGTATTAAAAGTTATTTTATTATTGCATTAATAAGTGGTTGGAGGGTTTGGTAACATCTGCAGAAAGATAAGATTCCCCTAGCACTCCTAGAACTTAGAAAAGCAACTTTATAGCTATGGGTTAACTCTATACTCATGTACCCTCTTAAATCTTGATTCCTTACATTTAAATATTTGTTAAAACCCTTGAATGTGTTTGAGTATGAGGCATTTTCTTCATTTGACATAGAAGATCTATAAGCTTAGATAAGTAAATATAAATATTTAGTGATAAAAGGTTTATTTTGTTGTCTTTAGGGAAAGGAAATTGTGTTGTATCTTGCTGCTTAAGAATAGTTCTTATTGTGCTATTTAGAATTTGAAATGTTTATTTTCCTGATAATTTAGGAAGAATTGGGAAAATCATTAAACTTGCTTGATAAGCATTGAGACTGGTATAGGTTTAATTTTTTTAGATTATTATATTCTTTAGTTGAATCATACTCTTCTACTCTTAGATCGAGCTACTTATTTTACCTTTGAGAAACTTCCAAGAGGAAGTTCATTATTAGGGGGAAGGATGTGAGGCCCACATGTTGATTCTAGACATTATGTTATTTCTTTTAAACAAACACATTATGATACTCCTCGTGTTGATTATTAGACATTATTTTGTTTTTTTTTTCATTCAGATGGATACCTTGGGATGTTATTCGTATTATAATGATTTAGACGTTAAACTTTATATTTGATGTTAGTGCCATTTATTGATGATTATTGATGCATTAGTAGAATTGATAGAAAAATGACAGTTTGATGATGAAATGATAATTATGGTATGGATATAAATTACGACATTGGGATGAGTTAAACTATTGGGATATAAATTAAATTAAGAAATTATAAATTATTGTTACTTTATGAAGATTGAATAAACACTATTAGGTAAATTAAATGATGATGAATCTATGAGACTGTTATAACTGTAAATTGATATTCTGACATGATTTAAAATGTGATGGGAATTTTATGATGTGAATATATATGTGTTAAATTGCTTTGATTATATAATTTTATTGGACATATTAATGTGTGAAATTAAGTGTGTAGGTACAAATTCCATGGCCAATGGAATTCAAGGTCTTCAAGGAACCCAATGTGATAAACCCAGTGAATACTAACTATAGTCTATTTGGAGGGACTATAGTCTTAATGTGATGTAAATTATGTGAGGTGGCTTCAGACTTGAATGTATTTTATTAGAATTTTTTTGAGTCTTTAAGTTTTATTTGATTTGTAAATTTAATATTTGAGGGTATTTTGGGATTTTAATTTAATTGAGTCAAAAGGGTTGAAAAAAGGTTATTTTATGTAATTATGTCATTTTTAAACCCCTAGGGTGTTAACCCAAGGGTTAGGAACTTAATTTAACCCATATCTTTGAATTAAATCAAGATAGTGCATATAAACATTTCTCTCTCTCTCTTAGAGGAGAGAATGGCTCCGAGCAGGAAAGGAAGCAGAGTGAGGTTTTCAAAATCTTCCGCAGGAGAGGATGAGGGTGGCAGATGTAGATGATGATGATGATCCATGTTGGTGTTTTGGTATCCTTCTCCTGGTCTTCTTATGGCCGGGTGTGTTGGGAGGACTCTCTTGGCCTCTCTTTGGCCTTGCTTGTATGGTTTTTTTGTGGCTCTATTGCGTACTTTAGCATTGGATCTCACTTCTATTAGGACTTTTTGCTCACCTCAACAAGGTTTGGTTCTCGTTCTTCTTGTGGGGATGTCTGTTGGGTCATGGACCTCCCTTTTGGCTTGTCCTACCTCCACAAGGTTGATGTTTGACTTCTTCTGGCATGGTTTTCTTGTTTTCTTTTGGCCTTGTTTTTCCTGCTTGCCCTTGGAGCTTGTTGGGGGAGTTTCTGGTTTGACTAAAGTGTTGCCTTTAGTAGCTTGTTTTATGCCTTGTGTTGTCTCGTCTATGGAGTACTTGGAGGCTATTTTTCCTTTTGTTTTTCACTTGTCTATATTTTCTTTCAGCATGGATGGTCTAATCCCCTATCATGATTTTTGTTCAGCCCTTTTCTCTCATCTTGGTCCTTGATTTGTGTCTCTGCAGCGTGGTCTTGGGAGAAGGGTTTCTTATGTTGATGCTCTATTTGTCTCTACTAGCTCTGAGCTCTTTGTTCTCTTTCTCTTTTGGTTTAGTTGAGCTCTAAGGTCTCTTTGTAGTCCTACAACCCCTCTTTCATGCTCCCTATGTTGTGGTGATCATTGGTAAAAGTGTGGTTTATGGGTTTTTGAGACGTTTCTCTCTTTCAATCGAGCTAGGTTTTTTCTACTCATGTGCTTTAGGACTACTCTACCTTTATTATGATGTTAGCACGGTGCTTGTTGGTCCTATTTGCATGTATTTCAGGAGATGGAGGGGGCTTTTCCCTAGTTTGAAGTTTTTGGTTTCTCATTGTGGTGTTTTCAAGAATGGAATGCTTGTTGGTTATCTGGTTTACAACAATTTTGGTAGTTGTTATGCTCCTCTAACTCTGGTGGTTAGGGGTTTTACGATCCTTTGGACCTCTTTGCTTGGGGAGGTGGTTGTTTTGGGTTCTTTTGGAACTGTTCTTGATGCTCTCTTGGAGATGCTTAACTTGTTGGTTTTGATTTCAAACTTTTTTGTTTGAAGACCCTTGCCCAGGAGTTCCTATTTCCCATGGTTGTTGTGGTTACCCTCTCTTTTGGAGTGTTGGATTTCTCGTTGTCTCTACAAATTACACGTCTCCTATTGAGGTGGAGACCTTTCCTATGGAGGTGGATGTGGGTTCTTAGAGTGTAGTGGGTTGATTATGCTTCTTTAGCAGGTCTTCTCCCTTGCAACTCCTATTGAGATGGAGGCCACTCCTATGGATGTGGAGGCTAGGTATACAGGTGATTCCTTTATACTCTGGATAGGGTTCTAATTGTGACGTCTCTTATAGAGGTGGAGAGGCTAGTTGGATGATGGGATCTCGTTGCTCCTTCAATTTTATTGTGGTTTATAGCCCAAAAATTTGGTTCTCTAATTGAAATGTTGGTTACAAGTTGGTTGTCTCAAGGAGCATTGAGGAGCTCAACTTTTCTAATTATGTCAATATGTTTGGAGTTTTGGTTTTAGGCCCCATTAAAACCTAGGTGTATTGGTTTGAATTTTGGTTTTTCTGGCCCACCCCTAGGGTGGTTTTTATGAAAAATGGATGTATTTCTGCTAGATGGATGGCCTATTGGCCTATTCTAATAGCTGAGAGGCTTGTCTTGCTAAAGGTTTGGGTTTCAAGTCCCATTAAAACCTACATGCATATGGTTTGAATCTTGGGTTGCCCTGTCCACCCTTGGGGTGGTTTTTTTTGTTGGCTACTACTTTGTATCTTTGTTGGTGGCCTATTAGCTTGTTCTCATGGTCGTGAGGCCTGTTTCTTCTTTGCTACTTTGTCTAAGCTTGTTTTGTTGGTTGTTAGGCATGTCTCTTGGTTTTTTCTATTGGCTGTGAAGCCTATTTCTTGTTGTTGTATGGGTCAGGGCCCTTTAACCTTTCTTTTCTAATAAAAAAATCAAGTTATGACCCTTGTTAAATGCCTATTTTAAAAATTGACAAGCTTGGAGTTATTATGGGGAATGCATGGACTAGTTTTTAAATAGATCCTCATTTGTCTCCAAATCCTTTAATGTATGGGATGTTTTGAAATGAGATCTTGAGTTGACTTGTCTTTCTTGAGTGATGTTCAGTCTTTTTTGAAAGAAGTGAATTTAAACTCCTTTATTTAGTTTTCCACTTAAGATAACTTAGTGGGAGTGGGTGCATGCATGAGGTTATGGGAATGAGATTCTATTTATTTCTTTCTTTTGCTTGTTTTGGGGATTTGGCTTTTGGGAATTCAATTTTTGGTTCTTGTTCTTGGAAGGAGTTTTTTGTGACAAGAGTTTGGGAAAAATATTGTAGCTCTTCCACATTTCTCTTCATTGGAAATCGTAAGAGGTTGGTTTCAATTATTTTATGTTTCTTTTTGGTTGAATTTGTAAAATGTTGAAAAGGTTTTGAATATTCAATTTAAGCAATTCTTGTAGTTTTGTGTGTTGTTTTTTTAATTGTGATGGGTTGTTCATGGGGATGCCTCTCTCCATTATTGAGAGTTCCCCATGTACAGGGTTGAGAGAGGATGAACCTCCTTTGGGGGAATCTCCAACCTTTTTAGAAGGTGGAGTTTGGGTATGAGTACCCAGTTATTTATCGGAGTATGAATTTGGGTATGAGTACCCCTTGTTTATGAAACATTGGTGTATATGATGTGGAGTTGGATGGAGTATGAAATATGATGTGGAGAGAAGTGTTGATACAATTTATGATCTATATTTATTTCCCTATTGGTAGTGATGTCTCCTAAGTCTCCTCCTTCTTGAATCTTGTGAAGATTCAATGTGATTGTGGTTCCCTAGGCTTGGGAATTATTTATAAATGTGTGTGTGTGTGTTTTCATTGTTGATTGCATGAGTTGTGGATGTATGTAACACAGTTCCTATGATGGCCTCTAACCTTGGGGTGATTAGTTTTCCCATCAAATGTTGGGTGGTGAGCACCCCATGGGCTTTAAAAGTAAAATTTTGTCATGTGTAGGTTCTACAAATTTGAGGAAGTTGCAAGTTGAAACTATCGTTGTTCCATTGTAAATATTTTCAAATATATCATTTCAAAAATGTAATTTCCTTGTTTGGGAAGTTTTTAAAAGTCTTGCATGACTGTTGTGTAGATCTATGTGAAATTTTCTACCAAAATGTAGCAAAAAAAATATTCATTTTATTATTCAGTTTTATTCTATGTATGTAATTGTTGTTTTAAATTTGTTTTTGTAGAATAGCAAAATTATTACTTGGTGCTTGGAAAAGAAAAGAGTTGAAGAAATGAATAATATTTCATATTTTCTTCTATGTTATTGGTTGCAACTTGTAAATTCTTCATGCAAATAGAGAAAATAAATAGATCAAATGTTATACAAATAAATAAAAGGATTGATGTTTGCACCTATGTATCATCTTACTGTGTATCAATTTATTTGACTTTGGTTCTTGCTAGAAATACAAGCTATACAAAATCTATCCTTGTCCATAAACAATATTTTAATTACTCTTATTATTTGCGAGAATCTTCTTCCCCTGATTATACCACAACCATATAGATATATTTATATATATTTGGATCTGTTGTCTTTTTGTAACAATGTTATCTGTAGATTTTATCTTCTAGGCCTGCACATAGAACCACAAATAAATTAGATATAATGAAAAAATAATAATAATAAAAATGCATTGCATAATATTCAAATAAAATCTTGTTGGAAATGCTAAAATAAATATCCACTCATTTAATCATTCCTATAGATGCATGTATATCATTGTGATTCCTTTATATAAAATAAAAAGATTATCTCTATCCACACCAAGATAGGGTTTTGATCTAGTTTTTCAATAGTGAATTCTATTTACATTGGTTTTGTGTATCAAGTGTTTTCAAAACATATGAATCTTTAAACACAATGGAAGAAAGGTTTTATTTTAAAAAAAAGATATAATAATTTTACTATTTTCTAAAAATAGTAAATGAAACTCAAATAGAAACAAGGAGGGCATAATTATGGGATAGATTAATGTTTTAAGGTTTACATTACTAATTGTTGAAGGAGAATTATCTATGGAATATACGACATGCAAACTTTTATTAATGAGTCAAGTGCTATTCTTAGAGTTATTAGTTTTAAATGTAGATATTTAATTAATCTTGGGCGTAGAACTTGATATGACAAGCATGCATAAAATAATGCAGTGAATAGGAATTGACTTCAAGTAAAACAAGTGATGCAAGCGTTGAGTTCCTGCCGAGAGGTAAAAGGCATGTAGCTATGAGTTAGGAAAAGTATTTAGATAGCAGATAGGAATATAAATGTATTAAAAATAGCTAGAAAAGTTTGAAGTAATTTTTAATGGCGCACTAATGCATGGAATTTTTAGGGTGCATGGGCAACGTGGTCCATAGAGACATGTGAACAGTTAACATGTGTGGATGGATGCATGCAAAATTGTATTTATGGGTACCATGTATACGTGGACTTTTTTATAGATATACCAATGAATACTTGTTTTTTTATGTGCGTATGTATACATTTGTGAGAAGGAAGATTCTTTATGATCTTAATTAGGAAGCAAGAATGCATTATTAATTTGTATTAATGATTGAACGCAAACAAACTGAAACATTTGTAATAATGCTTGAGACATCTATGTATACATGTATCCACGTGCACATAATGCATAGAAGAGTGAAAAGCATCGTCGGCATCTGAACGAGTCTTAAAGCAAGAGGAGACTCAGCTCACATTTGCAGTATTAAATGAAAGAAAACAGGAGAAATAAACTATTTATGACCAATGCAATGTTTTTAATTTTTTTTTTTTTTTAAACCTTTTGCTCGATAAATTCATTAGTCATTTTAATTGGAACAAAGTTTTGATGTAGGAATATTTCTAAAGCATCAAATATCATTTGCAACTATTTACAAAAAACATGTGTGCGGGCAAAAAAGGAAAATGCATTCTTTACATGACCCATATTTATATGCATGGTGAAACAAAGTTTACCATATCTCTTTTTTTGCTTCTATGTCTATTTGTAAATAAAATTATGTTTAGTGTATTGTTCTAAAACACATGCTATGTTAATTAATACAACTGAGTTATTTTAGTTTATCATATCACAATATGCAAGTGCTAATAGAAATAGCAGTGTTAGGTGGAAGATTGATAGGGGTAGCTCATTTGAGTATAAACTTTTCTAAGATTAATCAATCTTTTTTTTAATGTAGTATGAAGGTTACTATTATATAAAGCTATTGATTTTATTATAAATAAGATTTTAATCCTGTCTATGTAATACGAAAACATATTTTTGTGTATAGAACAATGTAATTATATTACAATAAATTCTTAGATGAATCACTAGAAAGCTATTGATTTTATTATAAATAAGATTTTAATCTTGTTTATGTAATATGATTAAAAATTTGTGTATATATAATAAACAAAAAGTAATTTGCAAAGATATAATAAAGAACCTTATTACCTAAGATTAAATTTGTGTATATATAAAATAAAATGTAATAATTTAACTTATTAAAATGTAATAAGTGAAATAAATATTACGATAAATTCTTAGATGAAACAGTACAAAGGTATTGATTTTATTATAAATTAGATTTGAAAGTTGTTAATGTAATACGAATAAATATTTTTTTGTGTATATATTTTAAACAAAAAATAATTTGAAAAGATATAAAGAATCTTATTAGGTAAGATAAAATGTAGGTACAGTAAAATAATTTACATGTTTGTAGCACTTTGCATCCAAATTATTGAGAGAGAAACATTTGTAACAATGCTTGAAGCATTTAAGTATACATGGATGCATGTATACATGTATCGACGTGCACATAATGCATAGAAGAGTGAAAAGCATCCTTGGCATCTGAACAAGCCTGAAAGCATGATGAGACTGAAGTTGCATTTGCAGTATTAAATGAAAGAAAACAAGAGAAATAAACTAGTTAGTATGAATGCATATATCAAAGGAAAGCATTAAAATATGGATCCATGTAAACATATATGCATGCATGGATGTGTACATGTGTCCATGTAATTTGGTATGTTAAGAAGAATCTATATATGCCTGCGTCCATAAAGTTAGAAATGTTAGAAACAATTTGCATCTTAAACAGGAACTAAAAAAACATTACTGATTGAAACAAAGCAACAATACATTAGTGTTTGTGGAACAAGTGTATAAAGTATATCTAATGATGCATTTGAATGCATGGATACATGTAAATATTTGTGAAATCTGAATATACATTTTAGCCTTCGGGGAATTGTCATATGTGCTTTTAGGAATCTGTAAGAAACAGGATTTAGAAAAGACATTTTGAAAAGAACTCTTGAATACAACTATATGTTAACAATGAGACTCAATTTGCATTTGCAGTATTAAATGAAAGAAAACAGGGAAAATTAACTATTTATTAGCAATGCATATATCGAAGGAATGCGTAAATGTATGGATGAAGGTAAACATTTATGCATCCATCGATGTGTACATGTGTCCATGTAAGTTGGTAAGTAAACAAGAATCTATATATGCCTATGTGCACAAAGTTAGAAAATGTCAGAAACAATTTGCATTTGAAAGATATACAAAAAACATTTATGATCGAAACAAAAGAATAATACATTATTGTTTTTTGACCAAGTGTATTAAGGATATCCAACGATGCATTTGAATGCATGGATACATGTAAATATTTATGAAATCTGATTATACATTTTAGCCTCCAAGAAACTGTGATATGTGCTCTTAGTTATCTGCAATAAACAGGATTTAGAAAAAACGTTTTGAAAGGAAGTCTTGAATACAACTCTATGTTGTGATAGTTATTTTCAAAGCCCTCAGTGTTTAATTGCATAACCTTGATATTTTCTTCATTTTTTCCTTTGGTATGGTGTGAATTTTGTTCTGATGGATGAAGGTATATTTGAGCTATAGATAGATAAAGATATGTAAGGGTGGTAAAGAAGAATGAGCGATGTAAGTGCAACAAAGAGAAGGAATTGAGAGAATGATGAGATGCAAGTAAGGTATATGAATGCCTTATGGAAAGTATTAGATATGGGAAGCAAGGATATGTGAAACTGGATATGAGAATGAATGGAATGTAAATGGTATGAATTTATCATTTTTGAGTTTTACGCTTAAAATTAAATGCAAGATATAAAAATTTGAATGAGTGAGCTGGATTGAAAGAAAAAAGGAATGCAACACATTGGTGTGATGCAAGGCAAGCATATAAATGGATTTTGAAATGTATTTGATTTGAGAAGAAACGATGTGCACGGGTGGAAATGGAAATGAGTGGATTCGATAGGGTATGAAGTGAACATTTGTTCCAAGAAAGGGTGGAAGAATGTCTATTTTGTTATTGGTTATGCTTTTTAAAATCATCATAGGGCTGAGTGTCTCAATACAAATACAAAAGAAAGACTGATGTCCCATTTCTCACTCTCCTTCGTACTAAACAAAGTGCCAAGATCCTTGAGCTTCCTCGAAATGTGACAAGAGAAGAATAGATATAAAAATATAATGATATTTAAGGATACAAGAGTCAAAAGAGAAAATAAAGCAAAAGTTGTTATGCATATACTATGAAGAGAATAAATACGTGGACTTTTTGATAGATACACCAATGAATACTTGTACTTTTACATGGGTGTATGTTTACATTTGCAGTAACAAATTTCCTTTATGATCTTATTCAGGAAGCAAAAATGTATTATTATTTTGTTTCAATTATTAAATGCAAATAATCTTAAACATTTGTAACAATGCTTGAGGCATCTATGTGTACATGCATGCATGTATACATGTATCCATGTGCACACAATGCATAAGAGTGAAAAGCATACATGACATGTGAACGAGAAATTTGAATGGAAAACACTAAAATCGAGTAGAAATACAAATTTGTCAAAGCACATTGAGACTCAACTAGCATTTGCAGTAGTAAACGAAAGAAAAACAGGGAAAACAAACTATATATCAGCAATGCATATATCGAAGGAATGCATAAATATATGGATCCATGTAAACATTTATGCATGCATGGATGTATAGATGTGTCCATGTAATTTGGTACATAAAGAACAATCTATAAATGCCTGTGTGCATAAAGCGACAAATGTCAGGAACAATTTGCATTTGAAACATATACATTATTGTTTTTTGAACAAGTGTATAAAGGATATCTAATGATGCATTTGAATGCATGGATACATGTAAATATTTGTTAAATCTGATTACACATTATAGGCTTTAAGAAACTGTTATACGCGCTTTTAGGGATCTGTAATAAACAAGGTTTAGAAAAGACGTTTTGAAAATAACTCTTGAATACAACTCTATGTTATGAGTGTTATTTTCGAAGCCCTCAGTGTTTATTTGCATAACCTTGATATTTTCTTCATCTTTTTCTTTGTTTGGTATGGTGTGAATTTTGTTGTGATGGATGAAGGTATATTTGAGGTGTAGATAGATAAAGATATGTGAGGGTTAAAAAGAAGAATGAGTTATGCGAGTGCAACAAAGAGAGCGAATTGAGAGAATGGTGAGATGCAAATAAGGTGTATGAATAAGTTATGAAAAGTATTTGATATGGGAGGCAAGGATATGGGAGAGTGGATATGAGAATGAATGGAATGTAAATGGTATGAATTTATCATTTTTTAGTTATATGCTTAAAATTAAATGCAAGAAATAAAAATTTCAATGAGAGAGCTGGATTGAATGAAAAAAGGAATGCAACACATTGGTATGATGCAAGGCAAGCATATAAATGGATTTTGAAATGTATTTGATTTGAGAAGAAAGGACGTGCAAGGGTGGAAATGGAAATGAATGGAATCAATAGGGTATGAAGTGATTATTTCTTCCAACAAAGGGTGGAAGAATGTCTAGTTTGTTATTGGTTATGCTTTTAAAAATCATCATAGGGCTGAGTCCGTCAATATAAACACAGAAAAAAGACCCATGTTACATTTCTCACTCTCCTTCATACTGAACAAGGTACTGAGATCCTTGAGCTTCCTCGAAATGTGACAATAGAAGAATAGATATAAAAATATAATGATATTTATGGATAGAAGAGTCAAAACAGAAGACAAAGTGGAAGTTCTTATGCATATACTATGAAAAAAATAAATATGGAAGATCATAAAACTGAAAAACATGCAAATGTTGATGCAGTGGAGAACATTAAATACATGGAGAGAGAAATACATAGAGCTATTCATAGATATATGCATGGATGCATCAACAGACACATGTATACACAGAAAAATAGAACTACATGGACAGATGGAGAAATGAATACATGTATACATGGATGCATGCATATTTGCATATAGATACAAATGCATATGTTACATGGAAGGATGTATTCATATACACATGCAAATATGGATGAAGGCATATATGCATATATGCATGTATGGACAATATGCATAAATGTATGTCAACATATAACTTTTAATTTTGTTATATTGGAAAACTAGCATTATTCTGATAAATTTATATTGGAAAATTAGCATTTATCTGTTTCTATTTATCAGAATAGCTTTATAAATCATTGTTGTTATTGAAAATCAGTGAAATGCGATCGCATAGATTGATTAAATAAATTTAAGCAAAGGCATAGTTTATAAAACTAGCGAGTAGAGATATGTAATCCATGAGTGCAAATTAAATGCATTGAAATATCAGGAAAATGTGAACACATGGAGAGGTCAAAATAATTGAAGCAAATGCATTAAATGGCATGTGGCTAGTGGGGAAGGTGCTGGAATTGCTTGGCGGCCATGGGTGGCTAGGATACTTTGGCCATTTAATATAGATTTAAGCCAGTTGTAGTCGATCACAGCTGCTTTGTGGACTCTGTATTCTATTGTAGATGCTTGTGTTCTAAGGAAGAGTAGTGTATACACATGCACAAATGCATATGTGCATGTAGTACATGCACACATGCATACATGGCTGCATAGACACACGTATGCAGATAGAGATAGATATGTTACAGAGAGAGGTGTATAGATACATGGATGTGTAGAAATATGCATATATGCATGTGCAGATAGCCAAAGACAAAGACAAATACATGGGTGCATGAGTCCATACATGCATATATACATGTATCCATGCAAAATATCGATAGATGCATATATAGATGGATGTGTGTATGCAATTCATAGGTGCATATATGCATAAATCAATGTATACATGCACCCATAGATACAGTCATACATATATAGACAGATGCATACAGAGATGGCAAGATATGCATAAATCGATATATGCATGGTTGCATCTATGGATACATAGATACATAATGAAATGGAGAAAAAGACACATTTATATATGCATTTATTTTGGGAGTTTGATTCTGAATCCATATGCATACTTTGATTAAAACTAGTGGTGAAGGTACATAATTCATTCATACAAAATTAATGCATTGAATGGCATCTGACTAAAGGGGAGACTGTTTGGATTGCTAATCAGTCTTTGAATATATAACAATTAAAAGAGATAAGTAAGTATAAGTATCCTTGGCGACATTTCACATTTTGACCTTTCAATCAAAGTCAATTAACAAAGTAGCAGTCAGACCTAAAGAAAGTTCAAGGACTATGCTGATAGAAAACCATATTTTGGACAATGGCTAGACAATCTGTTGAAATTGCTTTAGAAACTTTGAAGCAAATGCATTTTTGCTTCTGTTTACTTTCATTGTACATCTTAAATGGAAGTCGGGTTTTGCATTGTTGCAATGTATTTGTATACTTTGATTATAAAATCATAGTTTAGATCATTTTAAGTGTTATCCATTCAAATATTTCCTTGAAATACCAAGGATTCATCTGAGTCTTGGAGGCAATGCACAACTGTCCTATAAAGAGAGCTTTGGAACCAATGAGCTGTCATATATACATGGGTGCATGAGTCCATAGATGCATATATACATGTATCCATGCAAGATATCGATAGATGCATATATACATGGATGTGTGTATGCAATTCATAGGTGCATATATACATAAATCGAGGTATACATGTACCCATAGATACAACCATACATATATAGACAGATGCATGAAGAGATGACAAGATATATGCATAAATCGATATATGCATGATTGCATCTATGGATACATAGATACATTATGAAATAAAGAAAAAGACACATTTATATATGCATTTATTTTGAGAGTTTGATTTTGAATCCATATGCATACTTTGATTAAAACTAGTGGCTGAAAGTACATAATTCATTGATACAAAATTAATGCATTGAATTGCATCTGACTAAAGGGGAGGCTGTTTGGATTGCTAATTAGTCTTTGAATATATAACAATTAAAAGAGATAAATAAGTATAATTATCCTTGGCAACATTTCACATTTTGACCTTTCAATCAAAGTGAATTAACAAAGTAGCAGTCAGACCTAAAGAAGGTTCAAGGACTATGCTGATAGAAAACCATATTTTGGACAATGGCTAGACAATCTGTTGAAATTGCTTTACAAACTTTGAAGCAAATGCATTTTTCGTTCTATTTACTTTCATTGTACATCTTAAATGGAAGTTGGGTTTCACATTGCTGCAATGCATTTGGATACTTTGATTATAAAATCATAGTTTAGATCATTTTAAGTGTTATCCAATTCAAATCTTTCCTTGAAATACGAAGGATTCATCTGAGTCTTGGAGGCAATGCACAACTGTGCTATAAAGAGAGCTTTGGAACCAATGAGTGTCATAAAGGATAGAGGAATATTGTCAAATATTGTGATTATTGTCCTCATAGGCACACATGCAAAGTATGGAACCATATAGAAAGCAAGTGAACTCTTTAATAATCCCATGAAACATAGTCTTTGTATGCATCCATGCATATAGGTTTGCATGTATATATGTGTACATGTAATTATGTATATATGTTAGACAGTATGTATTTGTGCATAGGTGCATAAGGATGGTATGTATCTTTAGATTTTAGATTGCATAGGTAACATGTAGTTCATAGCCATCTAGTTAGAGTAATATGATCACTTTGTGCATATTGGTATTTAATTTTGGAAGTTGATGTTTCCAAAGTTGTTTTTTTTAATTTGGAAAGTGGTATTTAGCTATTTTCTTGATTGTGTTTCTAATTGAATGCATTAAACAGAATGTGGATTTATCATGTAATATAGATTTAAGTGACTAGAGATGCATTGCGATTACTTTAAGCGTTTCATTTTTTGTTATTCTACAGATCTGTGTAGTCACAGGAGATGATGTTGTTGTAGAGTCAAGACCTGGAACCAAGCTACTTGATACATGTATCCATAGATACATGGATGTGGACATCTATCATGGTATCCATAGATGCGTAGATACATGTATCTATGGATAGATGTATTCATAGATACATTGACACATATATGGATAGATGCCTGTATACATTTGCACATAGAAACACAGAAAGATATATGCGTGGATGCATCTATACATAGAAGAATACATAGAAACATAGTTGCATGGATAGATAGATAGATGCATAGCTGGATACATAAATGCTTAAATATACATGTATGGAAATATCCATGGATTGCATATGAAGTTCCATAGATACATATATCCATGGCTGCATGTGTACATAGATGCATGTATTGCAATACACATGGATACATGTATATGTGTATCTCTGGGCAAGATGCATGGTTGCATGTGAGCCTTGTAAAGTTTGTATATTTTTTATTACTGCAAAGCGGTCTAATAGAGAGAGGTTTGGAACCAAAATTATGTCAACATGTGTGATAATGAGAGTTTTTTCCTTGAACCTTGTTATATATTCAAAGAGTAACTAGCAATGCAAACAACGTTCCCTTTAGTCAGATGCCATTCAATGCATTGAGTTTGCATCAGTGGATTATGTACCTTCAGCCACTAGTTTGAATCAAAGTATGCATATGGATTCAGAATCAAAAGCTCTTTCCTGTGAACCCATTTTTAATTTGCCTATGCATTTGCCCGGAATGCTTTTAACTAACAGCATTGGCCAATCACATTTCACCATTTAACATATTACTTATTTTTTTGTACAGTTTGCATTTGGAGAGCTATTTTATATATTGGAAAATTAGCATATATCTATTTTTCTATTCGACTGAGTAGCTTTATAAATCATTTTCATTTTAAAAACTTAGGAAAATGCGAACACATAAATTGATTAAATAAATTTAAGCAAAGGCATAGTTTGAAAGTTGGTGGCTAGAGGTACGTAATCCATGAATACAGATTAAATGCATTAGAATATCAAGAAAATGTGAGCGCAATGCATGAATGCAAATTAAATGCATTAAATGGCATCTGGCTGGAGGTGAATGTGCTAGAGTGGCTTGGTGACCATGAATGGATAGGGTACTTTGGTCATTTAATATAGAGTTAAGCCACTTGGTATGCATCTTTATTACTTTGTGTGTGTTGTTTTTGTGTTCTGTAAGCCTGTGTTCTCAAAACCTAAATTCTGCAATTGCTTTGAGCTTTTTCGCTATGATGAAAGCATACAGGATAAAGGAATTTTGTGAACTATTATAGTTAATGTGCTCATAGGCACATATGCAAAATATGGAGGCATATACAAGGGAAGCGAATTGTTCAAAAAACCTCCTCAAAGAAATGTGGTCCCATGGAATGCAATAAGTGTTCACAATGGACACTTTGGTTTTCGCATGTTAACTTTGTTAGATAATGCAATTTGACATGAACAATGTTGAAGCCATGACATGAACAATAGAACTATTCAACACTGAACTCTTTGCTTGTAATAATTATTGGAAAAGCTGTAAATGCCATAGATGAAATAATATGAATAAAATTCTAGTTTCTGGTTTTCTTGAAATGCAATGAAAAAACTGCTATAAAGGCATAAGACAAGGTTGTCTAACATATTGCCATTCCTGTATCTAATTTCTTTGGACATGAATGCTTTACACATTTGATTGCAATAGTAACATGTCTATGAAAATGGAACAATAGAGATCATAAATCAGTAGTTTTAAGTGTGAGTATATATGTATCCTGATACATATAAGCTCAATTTGGCATTTATGAAAACAACTGCTATCTACGGTGAAAGAGCTAATTAGTGTTCCTATATGTGATATCCATAGAACATAATAAATTGGTACAAGGCTAGAGTGGCACATCCATAAATACATGGACGCATGTATACGCAATTGCATACAGGGATACGTAGAAGCTTAGATGAATACATGCATACATGAATATGTGCATATGTGCATATGGACATAGAGGCATATATACATGTAAATATGCATATATGCAGCGAAAGCAACAAATGGATTTCTCTATACAGGAATGTAATTTATACATTAGAATGCGTGATGGAAAAGTGACTATAAAGTACAATGCATAAAAGCAGTGTTGAGACTTGGTTGCATTAACAACATAAAATGTAAAAAGTCAGAGGAAAATAACTATTTATTGCCTCAAGTAATTTGTTTATGGGTCTGGAGTGTGCAACCATAACAACTTCTACTTAGTCACCATAAACTCTCGAAAACATAACAAATAGAGAGCAAATATTGGAAAAGCTAGAAATGACAGAATGCAAAAGGAAACATTTAAACTATATAGTTTGAATGGCATTATGCATAGAGGGGTAATAATTATTGAACATATATGTCAGATGTACATAGAGAACCATTGTCTTTGTAGGTGCAAAAACAAAATTAGAGTTGCAGATGTCCATATTCGAGAAGACTTTAACATAGTAACCTATAAAAGTGTCTAAATGTATAATAGCAATAGAGTATTTTAAAACCAAAGATGTCTTTAACATGTGAAAACCAGTGAAATGTCTTGGAGCATGGAAAGGCAAAAAAGTAAAAGTCTGAACAATGTAAATCTGTGCTCCTGTATTCCTAGTTTCCTGTAAAGCCAACAAAATGCTATGTATTAGAAACATAGTTTGTATGGATAGTGATTTGAGGTGCTGGTTCAGAAGAGAAAAAGTTTACATATGAATGACTTTATTACCTTTTGGTGATGTTTCCTATCTATTTGTCAATGCAAATGGCTTCAACAATGGCATTGTTTTGGTCAAGGATAAAATGTCCTTCAACACTGAAGTCCCGTAGGATGAATATCACTGCTGACTTGTCCTTGATATAGTCTTCATAGCTGAGCCTTTGCAGTGTGGGCAATAGACGGTGCATGGTGACTTGGTCAATTGAAGACTAAATTGTTTGATTGTCATAAGTTGTTATGGTAGTTTTAAGTTGTAAACAGAATGTATAATTGACTTGCTGGTTGTACTGTTTACAGTGAGCAGTTTTTTCTTGGAGTGTGCCATAAGCAGCGAATTTGAATTTGCATTTTGGACAGCATGCATGAAATGGATTGGAAAATGCATTTGCTGCTTTTAGAGTACCAAAAACCTATAGAATATGGTTCAAAATTGTTAGAGGAGACAAAAATACAAGTTTGGATGCACTAGTTTTTCAAAAAATGAATGTTGTTACCTTGAAAGTTGAATGTAGTAGGCTGTTGAGTTTTTCCAAGCTTCTTTTGTCATTCAAGTTACAGATGAATGTTGATCAACATGTGTGAAATGTGTTCTTTTGATCTATTTTTCTTACAACATTCTTGAAAAGCATTGCAGGTGTTTTATTTGTATGCAACTGGTCTTCGAGTGCAAAGTATTGTTGCTCATATGTTGACCATAATAGCAGCTGCATTTCAATGAGAGAATTAGATTTTGTTATGGAAATTGTTATAGAGACCACTATAGAACAAAAAAGGTTGAAATTGAAAGAAGAGGTAAAAGTTCTGTAGACCGAAATACCTGTGCTCTGTCTATGTCAGTGTGGCCATCTTTGATGTCAACTACAAATTGGGTACCCATTTTCCTGGCACCAACTACTAGCGCAACTATTGTGCCAGCTGGGTACTCATTTACAGTTGTTAGCAATTGGCTGATAGTCGTACTTGGAATGAATTTGTACTCTTGACAGAGGCGGGGGATGTTTTCAGTGGTGCTCATGTCTGTTAAAATCAAAATGCAATCACAATCACCTCTGTCATAATCTGTCCTAGGTGCAACTTGAAAATAAGAGATTGAAATAGCTGACCCCGGGACTATTTTAGGCTCATGTTGATACACAAGGTTTCCACTAACATTTAACGTGATTGTCATTTCTGCTTTGTGATCTGTTAGATCAACACGTAGCATTTCCTGTGTTTTGTTGGCCTTATCCAATGTTGCTTTGTAGACAACAAGCACATCACCTTGGAAGGTGTCTCCAACTCTTTTTGCATTTAGCTGTTCGATTGAAACAATCTTAGGTTTCTTGACTCTTGTCCTACAAGGAACAAGGATAATGTCAATTGAATGCTAATTTAATATTAGCAAGCTGGGCAAATGGCGGTACAATGAAGAACCAAGCACTTTACCGTTGTGCTGACTCTTCCTGTGCAATTTGCACTTGTGTTGCTTGTCTTTTTGATACATCTTTTGGTGTCCTGCAAAGAATTGGAACAATGTTATTTGAATATTTGTGATTTGGGTGAATGAGTATGAAGGAATAATACTATGAGTGCTTTACCGTTGTGTTGATTCTTCTTGTGTGGTTTGTATTTTCTTTGACTGTCTTTTAGTTTCATCCATAAATCTCCTGCAAATAATGGATATAGCATTGAAAAAGGCATTGCAAAGCATAAAAGTGATATAAGGCTATAAGTTCTATAAAGTTGAATTTGTCTGCTAG
The DNA here is from genome assembly GCA_007258455.2 of Sequoia sempervirens. Classification (NCBI taxonomy): domain Eukaryota; kingdom Viridiplantae; phylum Streptophyta; class Pinopsida; order Cupressales; family Cupressaceae; genus Sequoia; species Sequoia sempervirens. The sequence continues at coordinate 26,050 of VDFB02073270.1, forward strand.
GCAATATGCAATTTTAGGAAAATTGGATTGTGATCAGTCCAATATGCTTTTGATTTATAGATAGAGCATATATTTGTAGTCGTGTTGGACCAAATGTGGTCAATGACTAACTTGCCCATGCTGTGTTGTTGGTCCAACATAAATTGTATTTAACTGGTGCATATAACTGTGAAGTATTTTTTTGCTTCTGCTTTCTGAAAACATGTCCACATTAAAATCGCCTAAAATGTACAACATGTTTTCTGAATTTGTGGATGCAATAATTATTTGCAAGATTGCGATAACTTCGTGTATGGCAGTTGCAGGTCTTGCATAAATATTACAAACATTGAGTTCATTGTTAGATAGCATTACTATTGATGTGATGGCTTCAATATTTGATGTTTCATGTTGTTTTGTTTTTGATAGGAATAAATGTTTCCTGGTTAAAGTTGCTATGCCATGTATGTTATGTACAGAGAAGCTATCAAAATATTGCAGCAAGATATTTAGCTCAAAGGGATGCATATGTGTTTCGTGGAGACACAAGATATCAGATTGCATTATGCCATAGTCATTGACAATGTCTTCTGCATGTGCTTTCAAGCTATGAGTGTTCAATGTACATAGGAGCATATGTGATTTGTTTTCTGAACATGTGCTTTGGTTATCAAATTTCCATTGTGCACATGTCTGGAGACGAGACATTTCTAGTTGTATTTTGTCTTTAACTTTGAAGTTTTTTGTAGTTAAAGGTTGTAACAGAAATAATGATTCTACTGATTTTGTTCGTGATAGAGCTGTATAGGTTAGCCCATGCTGTCTAATGCCTGTGGGATCAAAAGCCAAGGCCTCCATTGTTAATCCTTGGGATCGATGTATGGTTCGTGCACATGCTACTTGTACTGGGAATTGTTTTCTAGTTGTAATTTTCTTGTTTGTTGTTATTTTCTGGATTGGCCTAGCAATGCATTGTATAGGCACCCAGTCTTTGTCAATGATAGTAGAATAGCATTGTGCTAGTTTTGTGCGTTGATGATGTCCAATTGATGGGTCATTAAATTTAATCCAGACAATATCAATTTTGTTTTGTGTTGTATATGCTTTAAAAATTCCATCTAAACCGTTGACAAGGCCATCTTGAACATTGTAATTGCCTGCATAAAGTTCAACAAGAATGTTTGGTTTCAAGCATATTTGTGATGGAAGTGTCGTTGTGTGACTATATACTCGTATTGCATTAAGGTCCTCCTCAAGTTCATCTATTGCATCTAGCACTATCATTTGGGTTGGAATGATTGATAGCATTTTGTTGTTATGTGCTTGAACATCAATTCTCCTATAGAAAAGGTGTGGAAGCAATGGATCAAATGGTACAGGATGAAAGAAAATTTTGTTGATATAGTCAATGTCATGAGTTGTCTGAATGCCTACTCGTAGTCTATTAAGGATTGAAATAAATATTTCATCTTTTTGTCTCATGGTAGTCACCAATGAATAGCATTTTATGTGGTCTTTCCAGAAACTATAAGGCATTAATTCAATTGGAGTAGGCCTATTTTCGAAAACCACAGAGTCAAGGATAGGTTGTGCCTAGTAAAGGTCACCACAAAATATGGTATCAAGGTTTCCAAAGTATGTTGTAGGCATTTGCATTATGTCTCGTAGTCTTATATCAATATACTGTAGGAATGTTGAGCCAACTAATGATATCTCGTCTATAAGAAGTATGCACAATTGATCATAGTGCTTTGACATAGTGTCAAGCACTTCAGTGTTCAGTGGCAGGAATTCTGATGTATTAAAAGGTATGTGAAATGCCGAATGTAATGTGAATCTCCCTATGTTATATGCTGCTTTACTTGTATATGCAGTTAATAAGCCCTTAGGTTTGTCTGGATTATTGTCAATAGAATTGCTATACATGTGAATGAGAGCTTGGTAGATGGCCTTTGCTATAAAAGTCTTTCCTGTTCTAGCTCCCCCAGTCAAAAACAAGTGCAATGGCTTTTGTGGATTTTTCATCTTTTTTATGAGAACATCTTTAACAATTGCTTGTTGTTCTTTATTTAACATTCATCTTAACTTGTAGTATTCATTGTTATCTATAATCTGTGGGTGCTTTGTAATTTCAAATCCATTGGAATACATGGTATTTGGGTTAGAATGACCTATTTTTGGAAGGTCTATTTGTATGTCATATAGTTCTTTCTGGCAAAGCTTTTCTTGCATTGGTAGGTCAATGAGATTTTCACCTTCTAGAGATTGAAGATCATTTATAGCTTTGTCAATGTCACCCCATGCAGAGTTTGTGTTGTGGATGAACTTTGCACTGTTTGTTTGAATGGTTTGTCCATGGTACATGTATGCATGTTCCCAAGAGTCAAAGTTTTGTTTGAGTGTATGCTCATTAATGGTAAATAGAACATAGAGAACCAATTGCTCTCTACAATGATTCTCTATATCAAAGTGTTTGTTGAAATTGATAAACCGTACCACATTTGGTTTGACCTTTGGTTCAATTGTAGCACCGTATTTGTTGTATCTTGAAACAAATTCTGCAAGACATATGTCCACCATTGTTTCAGGACATTTTAAATAGTAGTCTATAATAGATTTCGCAAGAACATTTTCTGATTCATCTGGCTCATTGCTCAATTGTTTAACAGATTTTAGTATAAATGTGTGATCATTGTCAGATCGTGTATCAATGAATATACATTTTCTTGAACTATAATTTAATGGCAATGACAAAACAATATGTACAGCTTGTTGTGATGACATTTGTTGCAAGTTAAGTATGGCATTTCCAAGTTTACTTACCATTCGTATTGCATCAATATTGTCTTGCTTGTGGTCTGTACGTATTCTTTTGAATGCATATGTCATTGACTTGTCTACTTTTGCAATATATGAGCTACAATACATTGCAACAGCATATGCATTGAGGACAAACTGTGCATCTATATTAGCCTTCCAAAGATATGGAATTTTCCTTGAAAAACTATTGTTCCATATTTGTGATGGTTTTCTTTGTAAAAAAAGCATAGGCCTGTTTAATGTTGAGCTCAAATCTTCAATGTATTCATTGTCAGTTAAGTTTATTTCTTTTAAGAACATTTGAAAAGTGAATGTTTCGTCATAGTTTGCTTTTTGGAGTTTTGAAAAGATGTCAATGGCATTTGCAGTTATCGCTTCAGTCTTTTGGAGTATTGGTAAAAGTATAGTTGACTTTTGCATTGGTGTGAAAGGAAAATTGTATCTACAAAGTCATTTTCTTGATCTCTTGCATTTCTTTGTATGATGATGTTTGTGTAGCATTGCCAAAGCAGGTTCCAAATTTTCGGTGTTGCAAGTAATATACTGATTAACAAAAGCTATGATGTTCGTGTTGTTATTTTCTGTGTAGATTGGTGCACTTTTAACCCATATGAGGAAATGATCATGTTCATTTCCTCGATTTTGGAACTCAGTGACTGAGAAGTAATCAATGACATTTCCAAAGAAAGAGTCATTTGTAAGTATCAATTTTTTTATTGCATTTATTCTATGTTTATAGTAACGTGCACAAGTGATAGGATCTTTCTTGATTAGTTCAAATTTGTCAATGTGTGTTGGGTCATTAGATTCTTGACGGTTTTGTGCTGATTGGTGTAGATTGTGTAGCTCTTGTAATGTTTGAATTAGTGGATCCCAATTTTGCTCAGCACTAGAGAAAGTGATGAAAAATGTCAGTGGTCCTAGTTGTTGAATCATAGCAAATACATTTTTCTTAAGTTGTTGTGAATAGTCTGGAGAGATTCTTATTCTTTTGAAATCAACATATCCAATATCTGATTTAAGAATTTTTTCTAGGTTTGGTTTGTGTTTAATGTCTTTCGCAAATAGCTTTCGCCCTTTTAACTGGCCCTTACGGATTCTTATTGTCATTGTAGACAAAACTTGTTGTATTAGTACCTTTATAGCTTTGAAAAAAATGTTTGTTGTATGATATGCAAATTGTCTTTCTGACTGTAAGAGCTCCCTGCATACTATTTTCTGATATGTAAAGTTTTTTACAATGTCATTATCAAGTGGTTTGCCAAAGAATAAAGTTGGGAAATTCATTTCTTCAGCATAGATGTCCTTAAATATTCCAATTGGATACTTGTGCTCTGCAGGTGCAATTTCAATAATCTTGTCCTCCATGTTATGGATACTTCTAGACTCAGTGAATCCATGTATCAGTAAACATATGGGTTTTCATTTTTCCATTTTCACTATATACGATTACGTTTCACTTTTATTTTGTGGACTATTGTCTTAGTTTTATTGATTGTATTGGAGAACTTCTCTTGCCGTCTTGGTTTTATGTGGACTTTGTGCATTTGTATAATGGTGTCCTTGTTGGTCAAAGCTTGCATGATGACCATGCCTTTTTGAAATGCATTTTGTATTTTAAAGCCTTTTGATAAGGAAACAACAATTGTTTATTAGTAGGTGTTGTTGTTGTGTGTCTCTTTGTACAATGTTCGTAATCCCAGCGGGGGACATTTATAATAGAACCTGTTAGGCCTATTTGAGACCTTTTGAACCCTAGTTCCCAAATCTGTGCAAATGCAATTCTAAGTGAGACAAGTCGTTCTTCTAGCTGAGTTAAATTTTGCACATAGCACAATGGTCTATTATTTCTTATTTTCTGTGGGGTAGCATACTTTGGAATAGTGGACTGTTTTAATGCAAAGTAGCATACATGGCATATGAAATATGTGAATGGTAAGGAATCTGATTGTAGTAGCTTATAGTATAGTTCTTTTTGTTTTTCTTTGAATGTCCTGATGTCCTTGTTCAAACAGAGCACTTGGAAAATTGCACATGGGTATTTTGGTGTATCTTGTATTGCTGTTTTATAAATTTCTATTGGTGACAATGTTTTTTTTCTTCTTTGGACTGGTAGGTATACTTTCTTTTTGTTTTTCTTTTCTAATAAAGTTCTTCAGGTGATTAAGTCTTATTGTTGATTTATGTTTAAAATTGTTTGATGTGACAAATGGTGTCAAATTCTCCTTGTTTTTTTGGCAAAGCATGTGTCTTGTTCAAGTAAGTAATTTTGTATTGTGGACGACTTCTGATCAACTTTTTAAGTTGGAGTAAG
>VDFB02073271.1:0-26466 GCA_007258455.2 Sequoia sempervirens
TCATTTAGGATTAAATAATGTGCTCGCGTTATCTCTAAAAATGGTAAAAAATCACAATCTACCCATGATGTCGGCCCACATTCTGCATATTCTCTTGGTTTTGCGCGTGCTCCAACAAAAGTAGCTTTTTGGTGATTGAGTGAAGTGTGGCCATATTTTGAGATTCCATCACCTTTGCATGAAATAGCAGAATTTTCATATTGAGAGGCATATAATATCAATTCAAGTTTGAATTATAGTGATAATTGATATACAATTGAAATTTGGAGGGGAACAAGCTTTTGAAGAAGTTAAATTTTTGAGGAGTTTCAGGAAGGAAGAAGAAAAGGTTGCATAATTGGGTAGAACTCCTCTATTTGAAACTTTTCTTTTTTAGGTATGTGAAATATTTGTATATTTTCTCATTCTATTATGGCTTGCTTTCATTTTTTTTGTTTTGCTTATTCCATGTTGATCAAATTGTTTGTTTGTGATGCAATATCAGATTGCCAAGCCACTCAACAACACCATTTCTTTAGGGAACTTCCTTCCCAAATCAATAAAGAGTAAAAGATCAATTTATAGAAACTTTGTCAGATTCATCCAAAACTACTTTTCATTCAACCAAAATCCATTTATTTCATTTCAAGTTATAAGGCTATCAATAGCCAATTCACCATCTCCATATAGCAAACCATTTTCAGAATTAACTTTCAACTTTGTTCTTGTCATAAACAATACAACAATCACTCATAAACTCAACTTACCCCTTCAGGGAAAAAACAATCAAACATCTTTGTTCCTTAGACCTACAATCAAACATCATCCCAACTATTTAAGATATCTTTGCTCAAATCAACACATCCATCATCCTATCTTCACTTAAACACCATTTGTAACAACAACAAGCAGCATTAGTTTAACACTGTCACCAGACATTTAAGATACCAATTTCATCATGTTTTGATTGTAATATTCCAATATATTAGTATAGACACACTCTAACTACTTTGCATTCAAGAAACCATTGCCATATATTGGAAACATATGCCCAAATCATCAAATCTTTCACAATCTACCTTCAAAACATTACCAAGCATAGACACAATTGTGGCATCACAAATGAGACTGCTCCCAAGCACTTAAAAACATTCCTTTCGCTTTTTCTACATATTCTCTGTTTTTAGAAAACAATGCCAAATATCTCTAGGAGGCCAACATTCCATCTAATTGGGTGATTCTTTTTCTATCATAAAGCATTTACAAAATCCCAATACAGATTCTTAGGCCTATTTTGATCCTTTTTATCATACTATACAAGTTTATAAAAGTTTATACTCCTCCCAACAATTGAAACATGCTTCATTATGTCTACAAATTATGTTGAAATCATTTCTAAGCTCCTCTACATGTTGTTTCCTCAAACCCTACATGAAAACACCATTTTTTTTAATGAGAAAATTTAGAATTTTTTTCATGCAACAGTATCCCGACTTCTTATTTCTATTTACCCCTGCCACACACATCTTCACATTGAAAAGACACTTAATATGATCCATTCCACTGACCTACTAGCCCTACATGGGTGAAATGGCTAAGAATCACTTTTTAGACTCTCAAAACAATTCTAAGGAAACCACAGCCAAGACTTAGGAAACTAAGTTCAAATTAGATTGATTATTTGAATTACAATTCCTATTAAATCTCAAGAATGAAAGCACTTTCTTCTCCCCGACATAAAGAATCAAATCTTTAGGAATGCTTGAATCACTATGCAACCTGAAAACAAGAATAGAAAGTTTCCAAAATAACTCGAAAGGTAGGTTTTTTATTAATTCTCATGGATTTTGACAAGATCTTCCTTCGCCAGCTTGCTACAATTATTTTAAAGGTATCTAAATCAGTTGAAATAACTGCCTCTTCATCTCCATCAACCCATCCTTTCCCTTCCACAAAAAAGACTCTTCACCTTCCTGCTTTTGTGCAATTTTACATTTTTACAATAATTGATAACTTTTGTTATAAAAAGCAACTTTTCAATAATATCACCTAGTGACCTATTTCATGGTGCAAATACATTGAAATTCATCATTTAATGACCTTCTACCATCATATTTACTTGAACATTACAAAATGGAACAAATTATCCTTTTTGAATTAATTTCATGACTCCAGGGTGCTCCTACACACTTGTCATGTTACAACCTTACGTTGTCAATGGAAATTTTAAATCACATAATTTGATACACTTTCCTATTACATTTTTAAACCAAATCTCTTTGAGGTATTTTGTTAAATTTAACAATTGACTTTCTTTGTGTATGCTTCCAAAGATTTCATTGAGTTATGCTTCCAAAGCTTTCAATTAGTTGATTTGAAAACTTTTCACTTTTTGGACAGGTAAAATTATTCATCATGCCGAAGAAACGAACTGTTAAAAGGAAAAAACTTACAAATTATCAGCTCCAAGCCTTGAGAGATAAAGAGAAAACACATATGAGGGAATATCTTGAAAAGCATAAATTAGGAACGCATTGATGAAACAAGCTAGTTGAAGAGGAACTCAACCGCCAAAAGAGAAAGAAATTATATAATAAAGGGCATGAATGTGAAATAAAGTCATGCTAGGAGATGTGTAGATATCATAGTTGGAGACACACCCTCTAACGCGAAGTGAACAATGTAAGGACACCACCATTAAGCACAAGCGAATATGGAGGGACACCATCTACCACAAGTGAGTATGGTTGGACACCATCCACCACATCTAAAGTTGAGAGTACATCATCACTCGGAGTTGAGGAACAAGGTATGCCATCATCCCCACATGAACCTCAAGGTATGTCTTCTATTCCACTCTCGATCGAAGGTACGCAATCTACCCCACCTAAATTCAATATTGATGAAATTGCTAATGTTGAGATGTATGTACCTAAGAGAACACCACCTAGAATTTTGCTTAGAAAGCCAAAGTTTTTGATTAATATTGATGAGAATATTTTGTAGCACATGGAAGGTAAGATTCCATAACACATTTGTAGAAGATATGCTAATAAGATTTGGTAAATGTTCTTTGAAAGGATAAATGAGACTGCGAGATGTCAACTATTTGTTCAAATGATGTAGGGTTTAAAGTATAGAAACATCATGAAGATCTTGGGTTGAGAACATCAAATGCATCAAGTGAAAACACTATTGTGAAGAATCTAATGGATGCTTATGACAGTGTGGGTAAGACCTCACACTCAAAGGATAGTAATGTCACCCGACGTGTCATTACATCAACTTTGGTAAGCTATCAAACAAAGAGATCTTGCCAAATTAAAAAGACAAGTGAAAAAATGGGAATTAGTAGAAAAACTTTATCAAAAGCCATTCAAAGGTGGCAAAGAATTGAGGGCACCAATTCAAATGAATTATGGGCATTCTTGGGGAGACTGCCACACAAAGATAAAAAATTTGTTGAAGCATTGAGAACACTAATTGAAGATTATTGGAAGAATAATACGCCATCTCTCAATCAAAGGATGTCATAAGAAGGAGAACTTTTAGTTTTAAAACCGCGGAACCACATCCGCCAAAAGCATTTTGATATGACTCAAACCCAATTTTTTCATAAATTTCAATAGGCTTATCCTCAAATTATTATTTTTCAAAGATTTTTTGAAATGCTTAAACCTTTTTATGTCAAGATAAATCACACACGACTTTATTGTTGTGAAATACATATTGAATTCTCTAACCATTATGATGTTTATCATTCTATATGTTCAGATTTGCATACTAATGATGTTTTGCAGGATTGTGGCATAGAAGCCTCACCAAAATATTCAAGAGATTTCTTATCAAAAAAAATATGTGAAATAGAGGATGGCCAAATATTCTATAGGACAACATGCTTGGATGGTTCATGCGAGTGTTGCGGTGGCTTGTAACGAATGCTAGTATGTCAACATATGGAAAGCACATATAAGGTGGGACAAAAACTAGTAGAGTTCAGGAAGTATAAAATAGTGGCATATGCTACAAAATATGGGTCTGAAGCAAAAAGGTGTGAGTTGGTTATTCAAAAGATTCTAGTGTATCAGTTCATGTCCATGTTTCATGAGAATCTAGTGTATGAGTATGCAAGGCATACCCATAGAGCCCGATGGTTGGACACGCAATTCAAGCTATGTAAGGACACATTTCCACTTGGCAACATAGTATCAATTGTTGAATTTGTAGAGAACTACACTCTACAGCCACAGCATGAGGTGCAGTCACAGTATTACAACTCCACATAGGTTTCAATATTTGTGCACATAGCATTCATACATGCAACTAAAAGTATAGAGGACGAAAGGAAGGTATTGAGAGAGTATCACTTTTATATTAGTGATGATCGCACGCATTCTCTAGAGTTCGTGCAAGGTTGCTTCCATATGTTCTACAATCATTTGGCTCAGAGGGGCATATCATACAATTAACATCTAATATGGTCAGATAACTGTGCAGCATAGTTCAATAATGCACACATGTTCTAGTGGTTGTGTAGGATGCATGTCACTACACGTGTTCAACACATGTGGAAATTTTGTAAGGTTGTACATGGAAAGGGGGAGCATGACAGTGTAGGAGCATGCATAAAAAGAGCATTAGCACGAGAAGAGTTAAAGTATAAAGACAGTGCATAGCTGACAGATGCAAGATCAATCATCGAGTGGTGTAATGGTTTGATGGGTCTAGGTAATGAAGGTACGTCTTCAGTTCATAGATTTTTTTGGTTGATGGATGATACTAATATTGCACCATATGAGGATTGTTGTACACTAACAGGATCGAGTGAGTTGCACTCTTTCCTTAGCTCAAATGCAAGTTCATAGAGTATCGATACACATAAGATGGCATGTTTTTGTTCTTCATGTACAATGCAAGCCTAGAATGATTGTGAGTTAGGGGAGTGGGTTGAAAAGTTATCTTAGCCCACTTCACATGTATCACCCTCTGATGGCATTGGAACTAACACAGATGGAATCATCGGTCGACTTTGACCATGTATCAGATCTAGTTCAACTAGGTAATATATCTACTTGCTTAGTATTTGAAATTCCATATTGTTATCTTACTTTGTATTGTATTCATAATTTTGACTAATTTCAAGAGATATGTCAGGCATATAAATGCAGGGCATGTTTATGCAATTATTGCAGATGAAGACAACGAAGAGGGTACAGACTATTACTTGTGTCATTGTGTTGAGGCAAAAAAGAAATTGGAATCCCCAATTATAGATGGAGAAAAAATTGAATACCCTACAGGCTTAGTTGTGGTTACTGGAACGTGGCTGAGAAGGTACCCACATAAGAGTGTTAAACATTGGTTGTTTGAGGAATTTGATATGCATCGTAAGATTCTTCATTACTCAAACCTTGTCGTGGCATCCAATGTTCGTCTGAGCAAATATCAGGGTAGACCTTTGAACAAGACCTTGTGGAAGGTCCGTGAGTATGACCATGAGGCAATACTTGACACAATAAAGAGTAGAGCAGACCCGGATGGTTCATTGGATTAATTTGTAAGTATATGCACAATGGTGTTTTAAGTCAATCTAGGTTGGTAGGATATGAGGTTGCAATGTCATGTTAGAATGTTGTCAATTTGGTGTAATGAAGCCTTGAATGGCCTAAATGTGAAAATGTATGTAAACTCATAATGTAAGGGTCAAGATGATGTAATGAGGCCATCATAAGGTCACTAGCTTAGGTATGGAGTCATTTACATCAATATGTCAAAAGTTGCACATAACAATGTAATGTTGTCAAACCAAAAGTTTTCATTTTGCAAATACTTAGAAGTTGAAGGGTCACACTTGTAAAAGAAGTTGAAAAGTGGTTGTAGTTGGTTGAGGAGGTTGATATTCCTTCAAAAAGGCCTTGTGAACATTGTATGTTGTTTCCAATCATACTTTTGAAAGCATGGGCACCAACTCCATCTTTTCAACACTTGAACCCTTGTGGTTTCTATTATTTGGTCATTTGATCATTTAGGGTGTTCTTAGATGGTTTTAGGTCATTCTATTTCATTTAATAAGGATTCAATACCATTTTTGTATGTATTAGGTCAATTGAGTCATGATGTAAAGAAGTTGATCAATAAGGGGATTCATGTGGTGAACCTTGTAATTTAAGTGTTTTAGGGTTATTTCTGTTAAATAAGGGCTTTACAGACCATTTATCATGTAATGTGCATGTTTACACTAGGAATGGTCCTCTTTCACACCCAAACACGTGGAATCACTCTGAGCTACGTTCAACCGGATCGATCCCTTAAGGGTCCAAAGGGAAAATTGCCTGCAAACTTCAACATGAGGTTACTCGGACACCGTGACATTAGAAATTTTTTGTCTGATCCTATGGGATCGCGTTGGGCTCCTCTACAATAACCTCTCTTGGTTTTGTTATCTTGGAGTGGTTTTCCCATAATCTCTAGTTTTTAGTTGATGGAAAAAGTGTCAAATGGAAGCGATTGGAAGGATTGCAAAGTGGTGCAATTTTAGTTCTACCACAACTCGTCGACCAAGCAGTTGTTCCAACGCGTTTGAATAGACATGTTTACACTATACATGGTCCTCTTTCACACCCAAACACACGGAATTGCTCCGAGCTACAATCAACCGAATCGATCCCTTAAGGGTCCAAAGGGAAAAATGCCTAAAAAGTTCAACATGAGGTTAGTCGAACACCGTGATGCTTAGAAACTTCCCATCTAATCCTATGGGATCATGTTGGGCCTCTCTACAATAACCTCTCTCGGTTTTCATTATCTCGGAGTGGTTTTCCTGTAGTCTCCATTTTTCAATTGATGGAAAAAGTGTCAAATGGAAGCAGTGGAAAGTTGCAAAGTGGTGCAATTTTCGTTCTGCAACTCGTGTGACCAAACGGACTGTTCCAATGCATCTGAATAGGCATTTTTACGCTAGGCATGGTCCTCTTGCACACCCAAACACGTGGAATACATATTTTTGGAAGGATGAATGATGAATGATAAGAGAATGAGTGGATGAAAAGTAGATTTTTGATGAAATGTTAAAATTTTGTTTAATCTTCTCCAAGATGAGTTTGGGACAAGAGTCCCTTGAGTTGTTGATTGGTTTGGAAATCTTTGTAGTGCATGAGCTTGTTGCTTACTATTATTCTATGATAGATTTTTTCTAAGCATCCATAGCTTGTTCGAAAGTGCCTGTTTTAGGCTTTTAGCCATAGCAACAAGGCAATGAACTGTTTGGCTAAATGCTTTGATAGACATGTATGAAAAATGTGTTAGCATAGACAAGGCAGTGAACTCTTTGAAAAAATGCCTCAAAGAAATTTGGTTTCATGGTGATGGAATGGCATGACGAATGCCATGACAAGAAAATTGCTATGGATTGTCATGGCATTCCATCACCATTGAGACCGCATTTCTTTGAGGCTTTTTTTCAAATAGTTTGCTGCCTTTTCTATGCTATTGCTTATTAGTATGCTTCACAAGCATCCATAGCTTTTTTGGAAGCACCTATTTTATCCTTTTAGCCATAGCAACAAGGAAGTGAACTATTTGATAAAATGCTTTGGTAAACATGTATGATAAATGTAGTAGCATAGACAAAGCAGCGAACTGTTTGAAAAAATGCCTCAAAGAAATGTGGTCTCATGGTGATAGAATGCCATGAAAATCCACAACAATTTTCTTGTCATGGCATTCCACCACCATGAGACCACATTTCTTTGAGGCATTTTTTTCAAATAGTTCATTCCCTTGTCTATGCTATTGCTTACTATTATTCTATGATAGATTTTTTCTAAGCATCCATAGCTTGTTCGAAAGCACCTATTTTAGGCTTTTAGCCATAGCAGCAAGGCAATGAACTGTTTGGCTAAATGATTTGATAGACATGTATGAAAAATGTGTTAGCATAGACAAGGCAATGAACTCTTTGAAAAAATGCCTCAAAGAAATGAGGTCTCACGGTGATGGAATGCCATGACAATCAAAAGCATTTGATTGTCATGGCATTCCATTAGGTCATGAGATCTCATTTCTTTGAGGCATTTTTTCAAAGAGTTCACTGCCTTGTCTATGATATTACTTACTATTATGCTTTTGATAGATTTTTTCCAAGCATCCATAGCTTGTTCTAAAGCACTTGTTTTAGGCTTTCAGCCATAGCAACAAGGCAACACTTGAACTATTTGACAAAATTCTTTGGTAGACATGTATAAAAAATGTGGTAGTATAGACAAGGTAGTGAACTGTTTGAAAAAATGCCTCAAAGACATGTGGTCTCATAGAATACCATGACAACCAAATGCAATTGGAAGCTGCTCCTAGTTATTAGTTATGCAATGTGAAGTAATTGCATAACTGCTTAGGTTGACTTTGTAAAAACTATATTGTAATTGAAATTTTGTCATCTATCAACATCTAGTCATTAGTTATGAAATGTAAAGCAATGCTTTCAATTTGAAAGATGTGCAATGCAATGTAATCAACGTTATGAATATAAACTACAAAAATCTATTTTTTACTAAGTTACCAGTTCGGTTTTGGGTTCAGGATCGGGTTCGAGAACTTGGTTCGCCGGTTCGGGAAAAAAATTTTTGGGGTTGGGTTCGTTTTGGGTTCGTTCATACAAAAACATATAAAAATCAGAAATATATACATATTTGTAGTAGTAATCAAGTTCAAAATACACCACCATATTAATAGTCAAATAACATAGCAAAAATACACCACCACTTTCATAGTGAAGTATTAAAATATTAGTGATCTACTCGAATGTCATGATACAAAATTATAAATTAAAGTTCAAACATAAAAATTTCAAGTGTTTACAATCAGCCATTATTGATCATTGATCAATCTAAAAAGTATGAACATTTTTCTATGTGGAAGGCAAACAAGAAAACAGTGTTACATAATTATTTACATTGTGAAAGAGCCAAAACCTTTTTCTTGCAGATCGTACAAGAATCTCAATGATTTTTTGGGTGTCCTTGACTTGGAATGGAACTATCTTGAGCCATGAATGATTGACTAGGATTTGTGAGAAAGAAATAAGATAAATCACGTGCAACTTGTTGCAATTTCTTTCCTTGGGAAAAAGGGTAAAGTTTGCTTTTCAGGTAGAATCTCCTTTAGATTTTGAACGCATTGATAATTTTCAAGATAGACTTAGCCAAATATGTCATCTAGGTTTGAAGCTTTTAGGTAAAATGTTTGCTTCTTAAAAAAAATTACAAAATTCAAGATGCAGGTTCTCCTCCCTTAGGGAAGAGAAGGCCTATCAAACCTAACACTCTTATGCAACACTTCTTAAATTCTTGTTGATGCAGTATTAGATGTGAAGTTTCAAAATAGGCATGGTTATATAAATTCTCATCTCACGACTATCATTGCATCAAATTAAGAATTTTCAATCCTTTATGGTCTAGACAAGAGTAAATGCTAAAGTGGAGTAGTTGTTCCAATGCTAAAGTCTTATTGTGAATCTCTTTGCTATGATTTGTTCAAAAATGAGGAATCTGTCCTTCTGCACCAAATGAGAAATATTCACAATATGTGCTAGGAAGGAATAAGTCCATAAGATCGAGTATGCAAGAACTGATAATTGCAAAATTGGCTTACATTTGACTTCCAAACACATAAATTTTCACACTTTTCGATGTTCACACGTAAGTCAAAAAGTATATGTGCATAAGTTGTAAAGTATAATGCGGCTTGAATACATGTAACTCATATCTATTGAACCATGAATTTATAATTTGCAAATATGGACACCATCGATAAAAAGATTTGTATTAAGCAAATAGCCATGTACATACATCATATATGTCGATATAAGTATAAAATATAGTTACATAGCCATATAGGCTTACGAGAATGCCATATAGGCATACAATGTCAAATATATCCAATACAAAATATGTACAAAATTTCCATGTAGGCATACAACAAAGGGCTCTGTGCATTCAAAATTCATTTCTCTCCATGCTCTAGTTCAAATACAATTTTCTTTCCCTTTGTTGGCGATCTGATGGAGATAAGTCTATCACCCATTTATGTATGCTCGAGGAGTGCTCCTACTGCTCCTCCTAGTGTTTAGCTCCTGGTGAAGTTTCAACTGTTACAATAAGTAACGAAAGACATTAATATATAGAAATTACATTATAAAAATTAATATATTTAGCAAAATAATCACTTACGGCCATCTCACGATCACTCTCCTCAATGGAAATATTTGCATCGATGCTCAGGTGTGCTCAAGCCCTGTGATAAACCATCCAAATAGGAATTAAACTACAAATCAATAATGGTTTGATTTTTCACTAGAACTAGTTCATCTATAACAATGAATGTAAATTGAAATTTAGTAATTTGCCTCATACCTCCCCTATCAGAGCCATCAAGGATTGTATAGCGGAGGAAACACCAATATCTATTGCCCTCGTAAGGTTTGGTGGTGTTTCTATCACCAACATCTGAAAATAAAAAAAACTATTTATTCAATCACAAAAAATTTACAATAGTGATCCATGTGATGACTTATAATGTATGAGATCTAATGAACAAAATTTTGAGTACAAGTATTAAACAGATATATTTCTGATTATTAGTTATCGAATTTGAAGTAATGCTTTGAGTTTGAATGATGTGTAATGCAATGTAACCAACAATATGAATATAAACTACACAAATCTATTAAACTTAGAATTCATTTAAACTTAAGTTCTCTTTAAATTCTATATTACCTTTGTGAATTTTTGATCAAATCTACTAGCACTCAGAGGTGTTTCCTTGAAACCTCCAATAGTACCATGTTCAACATCCAAAATCACATATTAAAATGCCATTCATAAAACAATGCTATTAACACATGTAATAAATTTATAATTGTTTACTAACTTTACATACCCCACCGATAGGTGTACTACAAAAATAAGTAGGTGGATGACTAGTGTATCCAGTCTCTACACTGTGACCCTGCAATTTTATTAAAATAATAAAACTAAATTAGTTAATCTTGCATTTCACAATCAAAATTTAATAAATTAAATTCAATGAACATGTTGAATTTTACCTGAGTGTCAATGCCATATACATCATGCAAAATGTCAGCCGTCCTCTCCATCCCCGTAGATGCATATGGATCAGGTTATGTAGTAGCATATGGATCCTATGTAGCACCCTCTTGAGTGTCAGTAGGGTCATACAAACAAGTCATCCCGCAAGATTGAGACACATGGGTTTGAAGGCCACCACTTGAAGACTCCCTTGGATGGTGTTGTACAATAGGGCTAGTGTGATGGATGACACTCCGGGTCAAAGTTGTGATCTCCTGCAATGTCTCTATGTCGGCACTCTCCTTCGCAGTGGCAGGCATCACAATCTACTCACAAGGCATCCTAGTGAGAGGTCGTCTCCCTTGCCGCGTAGGATCCGGTTGTGCACCGGGCCTATCCTGAGCTGATCCCCCACCTCTCCCATGGAACTCCCTCATCAAAATAATTTTGGATTTGGTTCAATACAAACTCACTGTATAGTTTCCTAAGAAAATATTGGGGAACTTCACAATTATTGCATGGTGGGTAATCAAAAACCATATACCATCTTTCATAAAAATGGTTCTTAATCCCTTGGTGGTGGCACCAATGAATAGGAAACCTCTTTGCATTGAGGGCAAGATTTTGATTTGTTTTAGGGTCAGTGAATAGAGAGCACAAATCACCTTTAGTAATTTTTAGATCTTTTACTTGTTTATATGACAATTTGTTTGCATAATATGCCCTGGTTGTTTGCCTCCTATCTTGCCATCTAGATATTTATTGGGTGATTGCATCTACATTTTTTAACATGTCTTTCAATGAATTCGCTAGAAGCATTCTTTCTGTGGTTGAAGCATTTGGATCACTCAACCTACCGATAAGATCCACAAGTTGTTTTCTATTGTTCTCAATTTCACTCCTCAAATTTTCTTGAGTGCCAGGAGGGAATTGAGAGAATGGTGGGGGAGGTTGATTTTGTTGAGGATTTTTTTGTTGAGAATTTACCTCCTCTTCTTGTTGAGGATTTGCAGGATTTCTTACAATTTTTTTTTAAAAATCAAATCTAACCTAAACACAAGCAAAATCAATTTCAAACTAACAAATAGCAAACAATACTTACCTCCCACATCTCTTCGTCATCGTGGCACCATATTTGCAAACAAAATCCAACTATTCTTGATGAAATTTGTAGAGATCATTCCTTCTAGAATGCAAGCATGAAATTGAGGGTTTTTGGCTGTGGGCAGAGCTAAGAAACAGTAAAAAGCAAATGATACACATTTCACCTTTTTTTTTCTTTTAAAATCACATAACGCGCTCGCGTTATAATGCGAGTGCATTATATCTTTCCAAAAAAAAAATTCGAGTTGGCCACTTCATGCACCCGCCCTAAGGATGATGTAAAAATTAAGGATATTAACCCTAATGATGAAATCAACAATCTCAAGGGTGAAATTTCATCATTGAAGTAGGAGATGAGGGTAATTGCACAAGGTTGAGTCCATGAAACATGGAATTTTTTTCCTTAGCCAAAAAATGAACTCGACATTGCAAAAATGGGATCCTAATTTTTAAAAATTGGGATCCCATTTAGCTTTGGGATCCCAAGCCTAAATGTAAAATAGGATCTCGCTTTTTAAAAATTGGGATCCCGTTTGTTAAAGGGTCTCAAACCAATGGACACATAATATGATCCCGATTACTACAAAACGGATCTCGGTGATCCCACAATAGTGGTTTACAATTTTTGGCCAAACTGGACACTAAAATAATTTTTTTAACTAAATCTTCACTTTTGGGCATCTATAGGGGCTAAACTGTGAGGAATATGAAGATGATGCAGACTAGAGTTTCATGACATTTTGTTTGCAGACTCTAAATATATTTTTTTTCAAAAATTTTGGAATCAATTTGCACTTCTTTTTCCATCTCCCTCGAAAACTAGTTCTTTTTAGAAAACAACATTTTTAAGAAGTGACGCTTACTGTATAATGTATAACTTTTTTTCCATAAAGGATAAAATTAAAATTCTTTCGAATTTAGATTCATAACTCTAATATCTAGTGCTTCCAGTTGGTTAGATAGTTTTTTATTGAATATTTTTTCTTTAATCAAGTTTCAAAGTCAAACCAATTTCAATTTAGACATAGTGTGACCATATAACACGTAAATTTTTTTGTATGTATCAAAATTCAATTTTTTTTTTTTGTTGGATCAAGGACTTCAATATCTGGTGCACTCATATTTTTCAATTTTTTTTTGATAATCTGCTATTTTTCCACATGTGTAGAACAGAGCTTGATTTTTGGTGAAAACCTATGTTTAATAAAACTAAAAAAAATTACATAATAAAACCAAAACATTTTATTTAAAATTATATTCATTCGATAGCTCATTCTGAGGACTACTTGATTCTAGTTGGGTTTGTGAAGTCTTTGCCATTTTTGCTTCAAATCGAGCTCCAAAGTGCCAAAATTTAGATTTTTTTTTGTCTCAAGGGGGGATGAGGGATAAGGGGGGTTCACTTGAACCACCCTTCCATAAAGGATTTTGTTGTTTTTTTGGGCAGGAAAGAATTAAAAGGGTTTTCTCAAATCAGTAGGTTTGTACGAACCCCTAAAATCAAATTTTTTTCCATGTATTCATTTTTTGTGAGTTTTCCTTCCTCACTTGAATTGTAAACCACTATTGTGGCTTCACCCATCCCGATTTATAAAAATCAGGATCCCGTTTTGTATAAATCAGGATCCCATTTTCTAATGGTATTTATTTTTTAAAAACAAACAAACCCCCATTTTCTCTACGCACAGGATCCCGATTGAGGTTGGCGACAATGACTCAACAAGCAATCTCCAGGTACGCCTCCACCCCCACATTTTTCCATTTTTTCATTTTTTATTGAAATTTTTAATAGAATAATAGATTTTAGCTTCTTTTTTTATTTATTTGACTTTTTAAGCATTTTATTTCTAGTAACAGTAGAAATGAGGAATTTTAGAAATAGATGAAAAAATGCAATGAAATCTGAATAGAAAGGAAAAAATGAACCTTGAATTGTATTTTAGAAACAAAATTTAGGTTTTGAAACTTAAATTCTTCAATCAAACAAAAAGAAATTGCATTTGAAAACCCTAATTGAAAGGAAACAAAAAAATTTGCATTTCAAAACCCTAGAAATTGAAATGAAATAAAAAATTTGCATTTGGAAACCCTAATCAAGCTTTTGAAACCTTGAATTCAAATCAAACAAAAAAAATTGGATTTGAAAACCTTAGTTTGAAATGAAACCAAAAAATTGCATTAAAACCCCTAATTGCTTATATTGAAACCCTAAATTGAATTGAAACAAAAAGAAATGCTTAAACCCTAAATTAAAATTGAACAAATCATATTTTGATTTTGAAAACCCTAATTTTGAGCTCAAGAAAATTCATTTTCGTTGAGCTTAAATGTAAATAATAAAATATTAAATTTATATATGAATCCAATAGTGAATATATAATTTAGATGTATCTTATACTCATAATAAGAATGAAATAGATTTCCTTTATTAATGTATTTACTTCAAATATTCATCTTCTTTAGGGATTTAAAGGAATGAATCATATTATTCTTTCTTCCTTGAGTTTAATCTTCTATGGGTATCCATCTTTCTAATTGTGAATTACCTACACATTTCTTTTATGCATGTTGGATGTTTTTGATAGTGTATTCATGTGTGATTATTACACTTATGTGTGTGTTGCATTGTTATGTATTGTATGTGTTAAGACAAAAAATGTTGGCTTTATTTTTGTATATATTGTCCTTAATAAATTTTGGATATTACAAACATCCATGATCATATTCTTACCAAGTCCATTATTTTATGTGGAGCTCTATCCTTTGAATGTTTGAGATATTTAATTTACATGCATTTTTTTGAATGCTACATAATTTTAGATACACGTTTATTTTATAAGATTCACATGCACCTCAAAGTGTAGACAAAATGTAATAGTGAAATGTGCATGCCCATGGTATTTCCCATTTAGTTATACATGCCTTTTTTGAGGGAGTGCTTTAATATAGATATATTGATAAATGTCATAATTTTGTGAAATGTTAGGTCCCTTGTCCTATTGTATTAACTTTAAATTTCATTTGCATTGTATGGAGAAAACAATATGTTAAACTTTACTTTCAATGTAAAATTATAATTAGATTAGAAAACAATATGTTAAAGAATAGTTACAATTCATAAATTTTATCAATGAAAAAAAATGTTAAATAAAATAATCTTACAATTCAATTAAAAAGATATCTAGTTAAAATATACATCAAACTCAATCTTAATAATACATAATTATGTGTTTCTATTACATAAATAGTCAATACATTCATAAAATAAAAATAATTCATAAACTCTAGGAACTAACTTGCAAGTCCATTATTCCAAGGGCCACCCAAACTTCACCCTAAGTTCCCTAAACCCTAAACCCTGAACTCTACAATCTAAACCCTTAACACTAAAGCATTCATTTTGTCCTAGGACCTTAAAATGAAATTTGGTTGCCTTAGGAAACTCCACCAAATTTTATTCCCTTAAGCAATGTAATTTTTTTGTAGGACCTTACTACATAGATCCCCTTATGCTATCCTATTACCCTAAACTCTAAACTCTAAACTTTAAACCCTAAACCCTAAAGCCATCATTTTTTATTAGGCTCTTAATGAAATTTGGTTTCCTTGAGCAACTTCATCAAATTTTATTCACTCAAGCCATGTCATTTTTTCCTAGGACCTCACTAGACATAGACCCCCTTAAGCCATCCTATCACCCTAAACTGTAAATCAATGTCTTAAGGGGTCCTAATATGACATTTCTTAAGGGGATCAAATAACTTCTCAAAATTTCGTGAGGTTGCCCAAGGCAACCAAATTTAACAATAATAAGATCATGCAATATTATAATATGAATGAGATTTCATGATCTAGGTTGATCAATTTATAGTTTAGGGTGATAGGATGGCTTAAGAGGATCTATTTCTAGTGAGGTCCTAGGACAAACTGACATGACTCAAGTGAATAAAATTTGGTGAAGTTTCCCAAGGCAACCAAATTTAACACTAATAAGATTGTGCAAGATTATAATATGAATGAGATAAATCATGATCTAGGTTGATCGATTTACGGTTTAGGGTGATAGGATGGATTAAGGGGATCTATGTAGATAGTGAGGTCCTAGGACAAAATGATATGGCTCAAGTGAATAAAATTTGGTGAAGTTTCCTAGGACCTTAATGAAATTTGGTTGCATTAGGCATCTTCACCAAATTTTATTCACATAAGCCATGTCATTTTGTGCTAGGATCTTACTACATAGAACCCCTTAAGCCATCCTATTACCCTAAAACCTAAATCCTAAACTATAAACCATAAACCCTATAGCATTCATAAAATCCTATATTAATATTTAATTGTTTTTTCATTCAAGTAACATTCCTTAGACATAAATGAGGCTTACATATTTTATCATTTCTATTCAATTAGGCCATTTATATTGAATGGTTTAAGGGTATTTCCTAAACATGTATCTTACATTTTGAAATTACAAATCTAATGCAGGTTCACTCATATCTTAGAGATCACATAGATCAATTGAATAATATTTGCAATACACCTCCACGCCATCCATGTCCACCGCCTTCACCTTCACCTCCACCTCCACCCACTCCACCTCATAACCCCCCACCTCCACCACCTGAAATCGATGGTGCTCGTTTGCAAGCATGAATCAATGACAATGTTAGAACCATCCAAGATCAAATCAACATTATTCATAATGAAGAATGTGTCGCACCACCTGTGAGGATGTTTGCATCTAGGATGCAAACCATTGTTGATGTTGTTAGGGTTATGTATGGGATCTTAGATGAGCATCGACAATGGCTAGAGGAGAGGAGAACTTCCAAATCTGAAAAGGAAAACACAAAGAAATGAAGAGATGCAATAGAGAGCCACAATAGTTTCTAAATTAAGACAATGATCTTATAGTTATGAATTTATGAATTTGGTTCGATGGATATTTTGTGTGATGAATTTATAAATTTGGTTGGATGGATATTTTTAGGGACTTGAATTTATGATTTTGGTTCTAGATGGATATTTTTAGTGACATGAATTTATGAATTTGGTGGAATTTATGAACTTTTAATGATGAATTTATAATAGTATATATTTTATGACTAACTACTAGATCATGATTTGTCTTGTTGGAAAAATGTAATATATATATATATATATATGTGTGTGTGTGTGTGTGTGTGTGTGTGTGTGTGTTAGAAATAAAATGAGGTTTTTGTGAATGTTTCAAGTTTATATTTTAGTATGTACATGTATTAAAATTGCATAGTTCTAGATCTTAAATTTTGAAATTTGTATATTAATTTGAATGTTAAAACAATTTATATGTATGTATGTGTATATTGATTTGAATGTTCAATCAATGTATATGTATGTGTATGTATATGTACAATGTCCACATCCTATTTAAACAAATTTAATTTTGTAAGTTTGTATGTTAATTTTGTATAATTTAATGTAGGTGCACTTATATTTAACATCATGGATCAATTTAACATAGACGATATCCTCAATCCACCACCTTAGTCACCTCCACCTCCCCCTCCACCTCCCCCTTCAACACCAACTACATCTGATGAGGCTCGCTTGCGAGCCTGTATAAATGATCAAGTTGCAACCATTCAAAATCAAATCAATGCTATGCAGAGTCAAGCATTAATTCCTCCTCACATTAGATGTTTTGCATCTACGATGCAAAATGTTGTGGATGCCATCATGACTATTGATTCTGATCTTGATAGGCATCGATGAGAGAGGGAGTAGATGCGATAGTATTATGCAAATAGTCTCTTGTATAGATAAATTTTAGACCTTAAGCTAACAAAAGCCCACCTAGCCCCATACTTTCTCGACCCTATTACTCGGTAGCCCATTCCTGCCAATAAATCTAGAATATCCATGAGGTGGTTTTGCATCCCCAGATGAGTGCACAGTTTTGGAATAGATGATATATGGTTTTTGATAGTCCACCACATGCTAATTGGGAGGTACCATTATATTTTTTGAGGAAACTATATGTAGAGTATGTTATGGGGTAAAAGCCCAATTATTTTGATTTCAAATCATTTCAGGGTGTTGGTGGCGGCATTCCATGATAAAGGTTAGGGGAAAGGGTTGATACCCAACGCCCTGTGCATGTGCAACCCCTTGTTGTTGCTCTTGGTCCTCCCATTCCTACACCTGTGCATCAGCTTGCGGTGGTCTCCACATTAGGATCCCTTAGTATGCTTGTCAGAGACCTTGATCAACATGCTTCTGCGATTGTGAATAGGAAGCATAGAGATGACGATGATGGAGAAGTGTATTATGGAGCTAGTCCGAGTACCACTCCAGGAGTGTTGAGGGCCCCACATGTGTGTACTAGTTGCCACCAATTATGCTATGGACTCGATCAAGCCACACCTAGTTCGGGTGGACGTCGAGACTCTGGTGGTTCATCTGGTCACCTCAGTTCATTTGTAGAATTTCTTATAGCAGACCATCACCCTGAGGACACTGCGACACAGGTATAAATATGCATCTACATGTTGTTTTTATAATAATTTTATTGAATGTATATATCAAAGAAAAAATTTCAATACATTTTAACAATTGAACTGTTTGATGTATAGATGACACTAATGATAGGGCAATCATTTTCTCAACAAGTATATACATCGACACCGGTCCTTGTTGGAAACTATTTTGGGGTATTTTGATTTCAATTTTCTAAATTATTTATGAAATGATTTTTAACTTGAGTTTTAAATTTATAATTGAATCATGAACATATGTTTAAAATATTTATATGTTGGTTTAGGGGAGTCAATCAGCTTCCACGTCGATTCCACTCAAGGGGTTGTTGAGCACTCCTCTAGTATCAGGTGTCATAGATCAGGGGAAGGTACATTTATATTGTAAATTGTTTAAGTTGCATTAGTCTAGTTACAATTATGAATTTTGAATTCACTATATATCAAATGTGTATGCACACTTGTAAATATCATAAGCGTTAAAAATGTCTACATGCATGTGGAGGTCGATACAACAATGAGAATGGGCTTCGGGAAAACCTTAGATGTTGTGGCTCAGGAGGCCTCTGGTTTTTAGGTTTTAAAAATTTTCTACACAAAATGTGCAAACTTGAATATATATATTTTAGCCTAATTCAAGTATACATGCTTTAAATTTGATCTTGCAGGAGTATGTTAGTGCAACTTTTTTTCCTGACCTAGCCATAGCTACACCTATAGGAGGACATGCAGAGCAAGCTCCAATATCATGGTAATTTAAATTTTTTATTATATTTAAAGTCAATTACAAATTAAATATTCTAAATAACTTTAATTTTAAATTTTAAATTGAATATATATATATATATGAGCTAATTCATGTTTTAAATTATTTTTCTTTTATAGCATGAGACACATCTTGTAGTTGAGTATGTAGAAATAGGTCCTGGAGAAGAGGGTGTACAACCTCAGAATACGGTACAATCAAAATATGATAAATTATAAATTAATTGAATTAAATCATTTTTAATTGTAGACTTACATCTAATTTCAACTTTCTTTGTCTTGTTTCTGTAGATTGATTCAGAGAATTTAGAGGTTGTTCCATGTGCACCAAAGCATGCAAACCCAAATACGATAGTAATTTAATTTTATGATGAATTTTAAATTAAATTGTCATTAAATCATTTGTCATCTTACATCTGATTTCATCTTTCTCTTGTATAGAGTGTTTCAGGTCATCCGCATAGTCCGCATGGTGTGAAGAGGTTTCTTGATTATAGAGACAATGCATGACCTAAACATGATTTTATGGGTTATATTTCATTATTTTATGGACTAGACATATTTGGTTTCTCATATACTCTGTTGGACTTTATATTTCATGGGTCAAGTACTTTGTTGGACTTTAGTTCATGGGTTGTACTCTTGTGGAATTTATTTCATGCATTTAATTTATTGGTGTCATGGACTTAATATGTTGTAAATTATGGACTTTATTATTGTTTGAAATTTTAATTTATAGATGTACATTTATGCATTTTATGTTCATAGTCAAGACATTAATATAGGATAGTAATGTGAAATTAAATATAAATATGAAATTAAAGTTGAAATTAAGAGGAAATTTTAATATTTGTACTTTACAAATTTAGTGATCCCATACATGATATACATGATATGTACATTCAATAATTAGCGATAATTAGTCAATGAACTTATTGAATTCACATCAATCAATAATTAGTCAATAAATCATAATTTACAAATAATAGCATCCAATACTAATTTATAAGTTGTCAAAACAAATAATAGCATCGAATACTAATTTATAAGCTATCAAAACAAATAATAGCATCTAACACTAATTTATAAGCTATCAAAACAAATAATAGCATCCAGTACTAATTTATATTAAGGGGACGTCTTATGGGGTCCTAAAACGATGTCTTAAGGGGGTGTCTTAAGGGGTCCTAATACAACGTCTTAATACTAAATGTCTTAAGGGGATGTCTTGAGTATAATATTTAGGATATGTGTTAATACAAAACGTCTTAAGGGGATGTCTTGAGGGGTTGTAATACAACATCTTAAGGATATAATTGATTTAACAATAATTTATAGAAAGTTTACGCATGATATAATTGATTTAACAATAATTTATGCATGATATTTAGTGATTATACAATCAAATATAAAGTTTCAAAGTAGGAAAACATGCACATTTAATAAACAAAATATATAGAATATTGATTTAGATACATAAAAGTATATAGAGTACATAATTGAGTATGTACATGTATTTGTAATTTGTACAAAATGTTTAATTGTGTAAGTATGTACATGTACATATATGTAATCTCAAAAAATGTTTACAAAATTTGGATATGCCATTTGAAGAACATCTCAAACTCATGCCTAGAATATAGTAGGTCTTCACACCACCCGATATCAAAAATGTACAAGCAATATTAATGAAATCATCAAAACATACATATTTTAATTTATATAAAACTATCTATATGTAAACAACTCAAGCACCTACATTTAAAAGTATTCCACACATGTGTGTAGGTTGAATCCAGGCATCCTCTCCTTTTTGTTTCAAAGTATGATCTATCAATGCAATGATGGCTTAAGGTTACAAAAAGGGATAATAAATCAATTTTAACTATTAATGTACAAGCAATGTCAATATATAATCAAACATGTATTTGAATATAATTTAACTAATAATTACATGTTTTTACCAAGTATTCCATGTTGTCTACGTTGAATCTGCATGGACTAGATCCTTTTTGTGATTATGGCTTAAGGATCTATAAAAGGACAATTTAAATCAATTTCAACTAAAAACACACTTGACCAATATCGAAACATGTATTTAATCTATTTAAAAGGACAATATAAAACAAAAACTATATTTACCTGTATTCACTTATTCCATTATACCATCTGGATCCTCTCTTTTTTGCAATGCATCTATGATTATCTCATGCTCTTCCATAGAAATTTTCCACAACACTTTATTTGCAGGTCTTCCACGATACCAATCTAGTTTTATATTTGTTGCCACCACCAAATGTGAATAGTGTATAATCTTTTTATGCATTTCATAATCTTCGAATGCAAGTAGACCATTCATCCTTGTTAGGTATTTTTGTAGCCAAGTGCCAACAACCACCACTGATCCTATTCAAAAACATGAAAATCATCATCAAATAAGTTATCAAAATTTTCTTAAGGGGATCAAAGACTTGTTCTAAAAAATTTCTTAATGGGATCAAAAACTTGTTATCAAAATTTGCTTAAGGGGATGTCTTAAGGGGATCATCGTACCTGTTGGATGATGATAACCATCATCATCTTCTCAAGGTGCTATTAACTTATGTTTAGTCTCCACACAACGAGCCAACCAATATTGTGTTTTCTCTTCATTCCCCTCAAGTGCAAAAACAACATACACATGTCCTGCAAAAAAAATTTGATTTAATAACTTGCACATATCCATATAAAAAAATTACCTTCTTTTACAAGGTCTGAAAAACGGTCATAGTCTTCCAATGCAAACACATGATCATTTTCTTCAATAGTTCTTTCATATTGATCATGTGCTTGTGCAGGTGTCAACAATCTTTGCTCCCACTGTTCAACCCATTTTGTATTTTCACATACTTCCCAATCTCCTGAGATACAAAACTAACAAAAACATGCAAGATCCCTTGTCCAAATATTCCATGTGCTTGTCGTTGAACTCCTAAATGAATTCCATTTAGTAGATCCACTGATTGTCTCATAGTCAACTCTAGGTACAATGTTCTCTTCTTCAACCAACCAAAATAATTGATGAACTATAGAGTACTCACTCGAACCAGGTGCATATAATCTTGTATTACAGCAATCCACAATCCCACGTGCATCTTTAAATTTTACTGCATCCTCAAATTTTAATTGTTCTCTAGCAATAATTCTTTTGACACATGCACCAACTCCATCACGTTCTCCTTTACCATGCCTAGCTTCAAAAAAACTCCATACATATTGGACATTAAGTTCCTTGTGAACCCTACTTAACCAATAGAACATTTGAGCATTCTTGAATTCCCTGTACAATTATATGACCGTATGAGGTGTTCTTTCATTTGGATTCCTCTTTCTCTTAAATTTCTATAAAATATATTGAAACAGTATTGAACAAACTATGATGAATGTAATCGGTTGTCACTCAAATAAAAATGATACTCCCTCAAAAATTTTATATCATCCTCAGTGCTATCATCTGCATGTCTATAAACAATATGGACAAACATAGCTACTTGCACTAAATTATAATACTGTGATTGAATTTCCTGTTGTGGAGCTAGAGTATAATTTTCCGCAAAACAATGACTTAAAGTATACTGCCAATTGGAAAAGTGTTTCTACATGCGCGAAATTGGCCATCAAGCCATCGAGCATGTTGAGAGTGCATGACATATTTTGATACAATCTTATTCTTAAATTCACTCATGAATGCATGCACACTAACTTTTTATGTAACTAAATCACAACGCTTTCCTATTTTTCCATCTATTAAAGAATATTGAACATTCTTAAATCTTTTAACATCTACTAATTTTCAAGTCCAAAATCATTATCAACACTTCCATGCATACAAATTCTTAACAATGAAAGATTTCCATAGTTAATGCATTATCCAAAAACACAAGAACTTAAATAAAACAATTTACCATTAGATCTTTCACAAAACAAACCTAAAATAAACTCCCTTATTGCTTTAGGTGGCATATTAATACCACATTCCTATATAATCATGTTAGTATGCAAGGTACACCATATATATTGAAAAATATCATAAAAATAATGAAATTGAACATGTGTTTTACAACAAGATATTCGTTGCTTATTAATTTTTACATACCAAGGTTTACATTTTTCAAAAGACCTTTGACTTATTTTAATATTACCAGGTAAAACTAAATCACCACAAAATTTTTTATAAAATTCAGTTTGTGTTGTATCTAATAGGCATTTTGGGTGAGGATCATGAACTTTGGAACCCACCCTTAATTTTAAAACATCTCTAGTATTAGATGAAACTCTAGTATTATCATGCCAATATTTTTGATTAAAGATTTAATATCAACATTCAATTTCATATCAAACCTTAGGAGTCGACCACTGAAACTCCAATATTGGTTGATAGGATCATTTTCCATACTTTCTCTTCTTTTTGCTGCTCTTAGCAATGTTTTAGTATGTATTTTAAAAATTCACTAATATTTCTTACTATTATTTTATTCAAAGTTTCTTTATTAACTATAACAGTTGTTATGGCTCTTCTTGCTGCATTTTTATCTTTAGATCGACTATTTTTTCCAATAGATTGAATGGCACTAGCAACAGTAGACATAACATGTTTTAATGATTGATCTTTTCTTTTTGGTTGAACAAAAAAGCCTAACCTTTTCATTATTTTCCTCATTTTTTGCATTCTCATCAATTGCATCATTAGTTGACATTGAAATGCAATTTTTTTACGATAAAAGAATTGCTTGTATATTCTATTCGCATGTGTTCTTATTTGCCTCCAAGAAATTTGACCAGGAAGATTATCTAAAACACCACTTTCAATTTTAAAAAAAGTATTTTCATTAAATTCAACATCACATTCTAGATTTTCATCTTCATTTTCATTTTCAACTTCAAAATGATTTACATTTTCATCAACAAAATGATTTTCATTTTCATTTCCATCAACAAAATGGTTTTCGTTTTCATTTTCATCAACAAAATGGTTTTCATTTTCATTTTCAACAAAAGGATCATTCTCATTTTCATTTTCAACAAAATATTTTTGTTTTTTTATTTTCAACAATTTCTATAAAAGTTTCATTTCTCTGAACATTATCAATGTCAACATCATTAAGTCCAACATCTTGTAAAACTTCTACATATGAATTTACCATTTCACTAACATGTGGATTTGAAGACATACCTAGATTTGTGCATATTGAAACATTCTCCATAGCATTGAAAGAGGGATTTGAAGACATAGTAGGAGTTGCTTGTATAATCATATTCTTCTCCAAATTTTCTTCTTGCAAATTAGCTTCATCTACAACCATGGTCTCCTCAATGTTTTCATCTTCAATAGTTATGGAATTGGATGCTCCCCCATCTTTCATTGATTTAATTCTCATTCTTCTTTCTTTTTTCTTTGTCTCTCCTTTTTATTTGCTTCAATTTCTTCAGGAGTCAATATCTTCCTCCTCTTATTACGAGCTTTATCTCCCATGATTATAAAATTCTCAAGCACAAATGAATATCAATAGTGAAATTCTTCAAAAAAATAAATCCAAATTGGAAGTTGAAGACCTATAAGGACAAAATTCTTGCTCTTGTGTTCCTCCTTTGAAAAATTCAATCCATATATTGCAAGTTGAAGACCTTTTTTTCCTCCAAATGAGTGCAAAACTAACACAATTCCACTTCAAAAATGGTTTATATGATGCCTCCATTGAAAAAATCAATCAAAAATGCAAGTTCACCACTTGCAAAGAAAATATTTGATGTAAAACCGCCCAATATGTCGTACTATGCCGTACATGTGAAGTTGCAGACTTCACAGTAAACTTTGGTAGTAAATTTAAAAAATTAGGGTTAAAAACAAACGAGATCCCATTTATAGAAAATGAGATCCCGTTTCATAATCGAGATCACGTTCCCTATATTTAATGTGGGGACCGTTGACAAAGGAATGGGATCCTGTTTATAAAGTGGGATCTCGTTTCCCTGTCAATGGTCATGACATTTAATATTGAGAAATGAGATCCCATTTCTAAAAATTTGAAATTTGATTTGCTTTGTGGTCAATTTTTTGCCTTCTATTTTGGTTCAGGAAAAGCATTGGGAATCCAAACCTAGGCCTTCAACCTGGTTTGACCTGCAAGTTGAAGGTCCTAATAATGTCAAAGACAAATACTGAGTTTGGACATATGGCTGACAATTTTTTTTGCAATTTTTTTTACGAAATTAAAACCCATTTTAGATCAGACAATGCAGATTCCAAATATATAATTTATTTTACAATTGGATTATTTTTTCTATTTTTCAATTAATTTCTAATGAAATTGGTCCATAAACTTTAAATATCAAGGTTTTTTACTATTTTAATAACTTTTGATCAACATAACATTTTGACGAACGGATTGCATGAGAACAAACTTCAGACAATTCTTTTCAATTAAAAAAATTTAAAAAATGATAAGTTTAGGTCATCTTATGTGTGTCGTACACAACGATTTTTCAAAACAACAAATATGCCTAATAAAAATTTAACAAAAAAAATTCAATAAAAAATTTACAAAAAAATATCAAGAATAAGCTTTAGTGAGTCACAAATATTTTCCTAAAAGGATTTAGAAAAATATGATAATTTAGGTCAAAATGTGGATGTCGTACACGTGCATGGTATGGTAAAAAAAGAAAGTGACTTTTAAATAGTGGTTTTTAAAAATGCCTATTGAAATTCAATTTGTACAATTTGGGTATTGAAATAAATTACATATTTGGAAACTAGACTCTGAGTACTACATTTTATGATCAATGACTTTTTTGAAGATTCAATCTCTAAGTGCTTCAAATTTTAAGGTCAAATGTGTCAAATTCTAAAAATTAGGGAAAACACTTCCACTTTTTGGCCAAAAAGTGGACTCAACTTCTTGCCAACACCCATGACTAAAGAAATTTTGTTAATCGAAAGGGACATTCAAAAGGATATGAGTGAATTCAAATCACCCATC
>VDFB02073272.1:0-17887 GCA_007258455.2 Sequoia sempervirens
TTTAGAATTTACAGAAAAAATGTGACAAGGCTCTAGTTTGCATCATCTTCAAATTCCTCATGGTTTAACTGCTATAGGTGCCCGAATGTGAAGATTTAGTTAAAAAAAAAATCATTGTCCAGTTTGGCCAAAAATTGTAAACCACTATTGTGGGATCACCCTACAGTAAAACTGGGTTATAAGGTACTAATGAGTTAAGTGGAAAGTATCAAGCCACAAAGAGCCTTGTCCTTTTGTTGGGACTCCTTAGTACTTCTAAAGGTTGGTTGTTTCTCATGTTTGGCCATTAAAAGAATAATTTTGACAAGTGATAGGCTTGTCAAACTTGGGATCACAACTCAATTTAAATGTGTCCTATGTGAAAATGAGTTGGAAGAGGTAAATCACTTATTTATTCATTGTCCTTTTGCATCTCACTATTGGTGATTTATTAAAGACAAATTAAGTTTGTATGCTCCACTACCAAAAAATTTGTGGGATTTATTCTCAAGCTAGCCAGTATTGTATAAATTTTCATTGTTTGCTTCCATATGGAAAGTGATTCCTTCTATATTTTTGTGAACCATTTGATGGGAATGAAATAAAAGGATTTTTAGGAATGAAAAAATGAAGGTTGATCAAGTATAGGAGAAATAATAATCTTCAATAATAGAGATATCAAATGTGTATGTTCTAAAGACCAAACATGTTGGATCATTGTTCAAAGATTGGGATTCAAAGGTGATATAGAAGTGGAATAAGATTGTTTTTCCATTCAAAGGAAGTTTACATCAAAATCAAAGCCACAAATTAGATAGAAGAAAAAGTTTTTGGGTTCCACCTATGGAAGGGTATTTCAAGTTAAACTGTGATGGTGCTTCATGTGAGAACCCAAGTTTGTCAGGGGTGGGGATTGTAATAAGAGATCACAAAGGATCCCTAGTTTTAACAAAGTCAATAAAACTCCTGAAAGGAACAAATAATGTCGCAAAAGCACAAGCTTTACTTCATGGCTTGCAACTAGCATATGTTTTGAAACTTAAAGATTTGGAAATTGAAGGTGATTTGTTAATTATTGTAAATGCCTATAAGGAAAAAAAATCTTTTGTTGGAAAATCAGATATGTGATGCAAGAGGTATGGAAGTTGTTGGGAAAGTTCAGGTCTGTACAGATAAAACATACGTATAAGGAGGGTAACCTGGTGGAAAATAAATTTGCAAATGTTGGGTGTGAACAAATTTAAAATGAGTAGATACATGGAAGTAATATTCAAGATATAGCACATGAATTAAAAAGTGCTATTGAAAGGGAACTTATTAGCTACTAGCAATGTAGTTTTGAGTTATTGTTAAGCATGTATGTTACAGCATTTTATCTATATCAAGAAAAACCTTAGCAAAAGGAAGTTTTTAAAGTGATGCAATGTTTTAATCTCAAAGATAGTTATAGTAGAATTTTAAATGGTACAAGGTTTTAGTGACATGCTAAAGATGACAACATATAGGGAGAATTCTAAAATAAACAGGTGCAGTGTCAGATGGATTTTTTTTTTTGCACATGTTATTTCCTAAAAAGGTCATCATTTGCATTATACAGCAACAACTAGGTCATTATTGTTTGTCTAATCAATTATCCCTTGGCGTGCATCAAATTTGTGTGAAATCTTGATTTTGCATCTAAATCAAGCTTATTCAGTACATTACAAGTATAACTTGTAGAATGAAAGACTGGAATGGCATGCGTTAAATTTGTGGTAATAGCTTTCCATAAGAATCATCACATGGAGGATGTATACTTCACATGATTAGATGCGGTGTGAATCAAATTTATCAAAGAAAATTTAAAACAACATCTCATTGGATGTAGCAAAGGTATGTGTTTAACTATCTGTTACCACTTTAATTTTTGAAACTTCATGAGTAGCATTTTGTCAGATTTCAACTCATTATCAGAACTTAGTTTAGGTCTCATAGCATATGGGACATCTGATTGGCTGATCCCCAATCATTTTCAACATCAAAGTCTTTGTTTCATAAAAAGGGCCCCATCCTTTGTGTTATCAGAAAGTCGCCTTATTCGGAGTTTTAGCCTATAATATCTTGTGGTATCCGAACCTAATTTTAACTCGATTCCCTGATCACCTGATAGTCCAACCTCCAATACTAGCTAGTCCTTTAGATTCCATCAAATGGGTCCTCACAAGTTCATAATATCGACTGATCACACTTTTAGGATAATATTGCACACACCTAAATGGTTCCATCCTTCAAATTGTCGATCACCCAATCTTCCGATAGGAAAGAGGGGTCTACTCTAAAGCACACATTTGATGATGGTAACAATTGTACCATGCAAAATTCAATTTTTTTCTATGATTTTGGAAAAAAATGAGTTCCATATCTATTAAAGTGCATGACCTTGTAAGCTATTTGCATTCTACAAAGGTGGTTGTAAAATGACAAGCTCATAAGGAATTAAAATCAAGCTCAGAATGGTTTATTGGTTGGCCCCTATTCGTGGGTGATGCATGGAAAATTAAAACAAAGAGTTGGGTATGCTTTTTGTTCGAAAGGAGATTACTATGGTTTTTCCTGCTCACATCATGCTTTGTGTTCCTAAAAAACTTGCACTTTAATAAGGAATTGTTGTTATAAGTTTCATTTTTGAGGGTTTAGTATTTTCATTTGTATTTGCACTCTGTCAAGGGACTTGATATATGTCTCAGCTCAAGGGTATTTTGTTTCCAAGTTTTTTCACTCTTTCAAGCGACTTGATATTTTAGTTTCAACTGAATGGGAATGTGTTTGAGGGAGTCTTATGGGTAGTGTGCTGAACAGGGGGTATTTTTCTTTCTTGAAACTTTTGTTGCACTCACCGCTAGTTTTAATTGCATTCACTTCAACTTTATCTACATAACGGATCATGGAGTTTATGCCAAGAAATCATAGAGCTCCATTTCCTATACAAGAATGGGAGTTTCCATTATCCAAAGGGTGGAAAGAGAACATCTATCACATATATTGAAAACTAATTACTTACCTATGTTTAAGTGCTTGAAAGCTTTGTTAGCAGATGACATCTTACATCCTTCGGCTCAGAGATTGATATTTCCTTCAGATCTGGTGTCAATATTTGTTTCAAATGTGTTGGATTTAAATACAAAATATCAAGATATGATAAAAATTGAAAATGTAGTCATCCAAAAAGTGTTCTTGTAGGATAATGTTCTACTTAAGAGCATACTAAAGTATAATTTTTGGAAAGGCGAAGCATATGTGGGTGGGATATTTCCCAGGAACTACTTACATCACAAGGTTTGCTATAGACATATATACACTACAACAAAAACATCACTAGAGTATGATTTATCAAGCCACCTATACAGAGGAATTGCTCACCATTATTTTGAAGTGGGGGACGATATGGAGAGAAGCTTCAAATCAAAATATCATGCTCTATCATTTCTCCTAACACATCATTGTCACCAAGTAGATAGTGCCAGGAAACAAATTGCAAAACAAAAGGAAGTAGTAGAATTTGTAGAGTCACAAGTTGAGCAAAGTAACTTGAATGCACAACAAATCGAGCCACTTCCACAAATCCCTAACATGAACATTACAGGTAATTCTCAATCAACTCCACCAGGACAACAAAGTATGCACAAAGGAGAAAAGGTGGAAAGATCGTCTGTAGGCAATGTTTGACTACAAAATTATCTTGCATATATGTTATTAACTTTTGTGTCTATTACATAAATGATGGACTTGAAAGTATATTTACAGTCATGAACAATGTTATTGTAACCTTTTAGATTATTATATAAATATAATTAGTTGGCTTATAGCCTTTTATTTTAAAAAAATTAATGTTTTCTTATAGATTGTTAATCATCCATCTAATGAAAGATAGCTTTCTTTGAGATGTGCTATAGTCATGGCATACCCCATCCCTTTGTTTCCTCTCTTTTCAATTATTTTCTAAACCTGCACCATGGTGGCATTCCCCAAGATGCACAAACAATTCATCTTTAGTAGTATTCAATGGTGTAGCTTTCTTTGTGTCACTTCTTTGTGCATTATATAAACCAACTTCATGTTGGTCCCTTCCTTATTTTGTCATTTATTTTATAAGAAATTTTTTAGCTTCCACCAAACTAGTATGCTTTTAATTCCACCAACCATTGATTTGTTGAACATTATTTCATGGTCTAAATTTTCTCAATGTTCCTTTATAAAGTGAATATTGAACCTTTTTGAATATTTTTTTGTAGGAAAATAGCCCACTCCTAGTGGTGGAATAACATATATCTTCTACAAAGCTTATATTAACCCCCATGGTCTAATATTATAATTCTAATGCACATGACTATTTCCTCTCCATTTTTAGTACATATCTCTATCAATTTAATGTCAATTGGTTATAGCTATTAATGATGAGAATATTTTTGAAGAATCCAAGATCAAACCATTCTACAAAGAATCTATATGATATCAATACTATCATACAAAAGTATGTTAAAATGTACATGCATAGAATCCATATAAAGACAAGGATAAATAAGTGAAAATGTAGTTCTACTTTTTTACCACTCTTCAAAATGTGTGACACATGTAGGAAAACTTGGGACAATTGTGACGACACATGTAGAGTCCAAATGAGGTGAGGGGTATGTGCAGGATCATCGTGCAAAAAACAGGCCCTTAAGTGGCAAAAAATTGAGAAAAATCAGTGTTAGGCAACTTGACTTAAATATTTGAATAAGTTATCTATATTATTTCAAAAATATGTAAGAATAGAATTTGTAGAAAATTGAATGTAGTTTCTAAAATACTAGGTTTATTTAAAAATAAATAAAAACGACATTTGCAAAATTTGAAATTTCAATGCAGAGTACCTCTAAATTTCAGGGAAAATAAGAAGTGGTGTCTCCGTCTCTGACCAATCTCTAACCATAATAAAGCCTTACACATTTTGTAATATTTTATATATAAGTATATTCCATGTCCGATGTGATGCATATTTTTTGTAATTTTTTCCAAGTAAATACTCACTATGAATTTTTATTACAACTTCTAGAAAATATAAAAACTCGTCTGTCTGACCACCTATAGTATGTGAAGCATAGAATGTGACGCATGTTTTAGATTCAAAAAATATGATACCGTTTGAAAGTTATAGATGTTTTTCAATCAGCCTATCGATTAGGACTTTAGTCATAATTCTAGTAGAAAATGAATAATAATTATTTATTAAATTCAAATTAAATAATAATTTATATTTTTGGAAAGCTGAGAATCTCCTCTAAAAACCCTTTTCATTTCATTAATTTTGGGTGAAAAAAAAGTCGTCAGCCACATACCCCCATAATATTGCCACTTTTTGGTGCACCATGATCCTGCACATACCCTGAGAGTAATAGGGAAAATATGAATAGGACCAACTAGGTAGGATAATACCTTAGAGTTGAGTTATACCATTTTTCACATTGGCAAACATGTGCTTAAGTGATGCTTAGAGAGAAATATATAAACACTAAAAAATGAAAATATGTATGGATGGGTCCTAATAAAAAGGCCCAAGGAAGTACCCAAGTCTCTTGCAAGTACATAAAAGGGGGAAACCTAATGTCAAAATTTTCCTCTCCAAAATGATAGAACAAGAGACAAATAAACCTTCTCAAAATTTTATCCATAATAGATAGGTACATGAATAAATCTTGAAGAATGTAGAGGTTGTAAATTCTATCAAAGAAGAATTCATTTCTACTAGAATCAAAGAAACCTTCAATGAAAGTAGATTAGGATAAGTGAGGCAAAAAATATTGTATGAGTGCCCTTAATTACACTACTCAACCATAAATACATAGATGATAAGGAAAAAATATTTTCTGAAGTTAAAAATGTAGATGGTACTATGATTAAAGAGACACAAGAAAAACTATATGAGTGATCCCATAAACAAGACTATATATATGCATATGGTACTCTATATAAGTACTAGATTATCATAAATATTGAATAGCTAAATAAGGTAGAAGATTTCAACCATAACAAAGAATGCAAGAGTGTCTATTTAGTATTAGTTCCACCTCAATAAGATGCATGGGTAATTATCTATTGCATCTTACCTCATATATAGGAATAAAAATGGGATACATAGCCCACTTAAAATTGAAACCAAGGAAGCATTAATATAGCCATATGATGGTACACCTATTGAAAAGGAGAGGTATTGGTAGATCAATTGAGATATGACACAAAGGTGTGCAAAAATATGCAAGATCACTTCTAGTTTGATGTATGAACAACTAAAAAGGGTGTGTCATAATAAGGCACACGTGTATGATACTTTAATTTTCAATTCTTCATTTTTATATAGGGACACTCACTAAATAAATTTATGATGAAAAATAACAAGATACACAATCCTCCATAGCACTTTATATGTAGTTCAAGTACAAAAATGCACAATATGATATATAAGAATAACTAGGCCAAAGGAACACAAAATTAGTTATGACATTACATATTAGTGTGCTTACAAAAAACATGCTATTGTAGATTTCTTAAACTAGGAATATTGTAAAAAATAATGAGACTCAACATGTCCAATTTTCTATAAAATTTGTAATTATCCCTTAAATTACTATTCATCATAGAGGAAGACTCACTTAATTTGGAATACAACATGAATTGTTGATTTAATTTTACCTTCAATTAGGTTAGAGTCTCATGGATTGAAGTTTATTTTTATTTCAACTATTGAGAATTATGTAGAATTAAGGGTTTTCTTTTTCTTTGTTTTATCCATTATGACTACACATATGCTTTACAATCTCCCACAATAGGAGATTGTTGAAAGTAGAACCCCACTAGAAAATTAGAAGGTGCATTAACTAAATTTTTAACAAAATCAAATACTTAAAATCAACTATTTATAACACATGGAAATTTATAAAATTTCTAGAAAAAATAGCTTTCAAAGATGATTTTAAATATTATAATTACAATCCTAGATGTATTTCTAATAAATTTAAATAAAAGGAGTTGATTTCAACACCACGAGAAAAATATATGCCCTATAAAAAATGTAATCAAAGATGACATTTAGATTATGATTATATTCAAAAATAGTCAAATCATAAAAAAATTAAAACACTATGGTGAACTTCTTTGAAAGATATTTCTAATGGCTATAATAAGTTAAAAATCTAACTCAATGTGCCTAGGTTATAGAGAAAATAAATTAATGCCCCATTTAAGCATTAAAAAATTTCCAATACTATTAGGGTGGATAGAGGCAATATTACCATGATGAGTTCAGATGTTGGTGGTGCATGAGTAGATCCTAGGTAGCATAGAGTTTGGTAAAAAACAAGTGGTGAGTGGGTCAGGTATAGGGCCACAATGATGGTAGGTGGACTTCCTAGTGTTAGATTGTTGTGCTTAAGCCCCAAAGGAGTTGGGTATTCCCTAGAATAGTTTTAAGTTGTGCAAATCTAATTTATTAGACAACATACTTCCATAACCTAATTAATTGTAACCTCTGATATCTAAATATGTGTAGGGATGATGGTACTTAAAAATAACTTTAGGGAAATCATCAAAATGTTAGTACCATGCTCTCCTATGCCACCCCTTGATGGCCCAACTTTATGGCCTTAAGAAAATATTTGAAGATAACATATACAAGTGTGTAGATGACCTATATGTGAATTATAATGTAATGAATTCATTTTAATATTCAAATCCAAATGTTCATATAATGGGTTCTCCTTGATAATTGGATCATTCTTGGATGTTCCTTGTTGCATTAATTGCACATTATTATTTTTAAAATGCAGATGCATCATTAAGTCACACAAACATATACTAAGTTAGCTACAAATATGGCTAGTATGAAGGATGGGAACTTAGGAATTTGAATTTGAATGTGTATTCTAAGGTCAATCTCAATCCCCTTAGGATAAAATCAAAGTATCATGGGATCAATATAAAAGCAACAAAAATGTAAATCTTTGAATTAGGAACAAGTATGTAGAAATATAAGACACTAATAAGAAAAATGTATTGAAATAAATACAAATGCAATAGGGATAAAATGGAATATATGAAAATATATGAAGATAAGAATGAATAAGAATAAATGAGAATAAAAAAGTTAAGTGAAACTTTACACAATATTATACCACTTATTAACATGTAATTTGTATTAAGACATTCTATTAAAATAAACAAAAATGACAAACTATAAAAGATGTAGAAAACAAACAAGTGCTAGAATGTACATTACACAATTATAAAGGAGATTTTAAGGCAAAACTCCTCTTAAAAGAGTAGCAACTCCTTATTTTAAAGAGAATATTTTAAATAATTATCATTTGTAAGACTTTGTTTTTGGATGCCTACATAAAGTATTTTGATGCAATAGATCTTTGGACTTTGGAGAACAAATTAAATAATTCAGAAATGACTACTGGTAAAGTCAGTGCTTTGGAAACTGAGAGTCTCTACTGCTTTCTTACCTTGAACTCAACTTTGGCCTATCATCTAGAAATTAAGAAACATAGAAAAAGGGATATGATGGAGGCTTCTTCAAGATAGATGAAGACTTTTAGATTTTGCAACTTAGTTTTGAATTAATCAACAATGATATAATCCAAATATTACTAATAGTTGTGAAAAAATTGTACTAAGTCATATTTGATTTGAGTGCTAAATTGAATTAGAGGTTACAAAAGAATAAGTTAAGGCTAGAATTTCTTGATACTTCTAATTTAAACTATACCATTCGATCTACAAAAGAATTACAAACGTTGACTCTTTCAATCAAAACTCATATCCCCTAACATATAACTAATCCACTAGGGGAGAGGGCCCCATAGTGGAGCACCCTAATTTCATATTTTTGAAAATCTTATGTGAAAATTTCAAATCAATTCCAATTTTGTACAACAGTTTATTTGTCAACTCATTTGCTTCTATATTTCATTTTAGGGTCACATCATCAAATGTGATGCCACGTCAGCATGCATTTTGTTGAGGTAACCAAAAAGGGCCCAAAAAAAAGTGACATCAATAGTGGTGCACTAAGTCATGCTTTATTGGTGCACTGATGTGGCATCACATGATTTGTCAGTTTGTGTATTTTATGGATAGAAAGTGTTTTGCAATTGGATATAAGGTGCTCTACTATAGGGTCCACTAAGGACTACTTCTATCCCCATTATTAGTCCTGCTCCACTATGGACCCCTCTCCCCTATGTAAATTTGATATAAAGCCCTCATAGAAATATTGATTCTACATCTCCCACGTGCAAATTACTTGTGATTGCCCCTTCCAAACCACATGGACCATGGTTGTACTTATGGGCATCGATCTATTTAAAAATGAAAAATGTGCCTAAAATATGAGTGGTCAAGCTAAAGACAACATGGGAAACAACTTTACTTGCAGCAAAGGACGTCATGGGAAACACAATCGACAAAATGTATCATTTCGACTGAGAAAGTCATGGACACGTTGTAAACGCGGA
Source organism: Sequoia sempervirens (assembly GCA_007258455.2). Lineage (NCBI taxonomy): Eukaryota > Viridiplantae > Streptophyta > Pinopsida > Cupressales > Cupressaceae > Sequoia > Sequoia sempervirens. Next base: position 9,516 of record VDFB02073272.1, read on the forward strand.
AACCACAAATCTGCGCGTGCTTATGAAGTTTAGTGTGCTTAAGAACAAGGAAGAAGGAAACTTGCTTGTATAATTAAATCTTATTATGTTCTTATACTTCATATACTCCAAACTGTACAGATTCCACAACCGTTTCAAAGTAGTAGAACAAGCATTGTAATGATGGAAACTCTGCTGCCAAAATCTGATGAAATGACTGTGAGCAGCACTGAATCGGAGAATGCTTCTATTGAGTGCAGCCAGTGTGGTGATGTGGGTTTGAAGGAGCAGCTCTTCAAATGCACCTCCTGTTTATCCAGATATCAGCACACGTAATTATCATTATTTTCCTTCTCTCTATCTAAAAAATTCATTCAATCTAGATTAGGTACATACTCATTTGCAGCTCTGATTAAGCTTCGGTTTCACAGTTTATTTCTGAATGCTGAGAATGTGTTTTTCAATGCTTAAAACCCATCTTGGCAATGTTGGTATTGCAGGTATTGCAGTAGGTTGTATCCAAAGATAGACTTGGAGCATTTTTCGTGCGAATGGTGTATCTGCAAAGTCACACAAATGGTGGCAACGCAAGTTGATAACAGTGGGTTGAATGAATTCATCTCCGACAAGCTGCAAGTTGATAATGGTGGCAACGCAAGTTGATAAGAGGAGACTGCGAAGAGAAATCAGATCTGGTTGTTTCTGTTAATGGACGAAAGCAGTGTCAAGTGAAGGAAAAGCCCAAACTACAAATTCATGCTCGGCGCAGATACAAACGCCTTGCAGACTTGAATTTCTAACATTGTGTACTGTGCTTGTGGCACTGTTTTCTGTACATTGTTTCAAAATTCTATATAAGCTTTGTATTTTTCCTCCCATACATTTAATGGTGTTGTCGGATTGTAGACAGTTATGTGTAAATATTTTATATATTATTTTGTCTTATTGAATAGTATATACCTAGTTGTATAAAAATAGTTTCCTATTTGTGGTCAATTTATTTTTAGTGGATTAGATTTAACTATGATCCTATCCATTCTTCTATTCTAGATGCAACCACTTGTGTAAATTTGCTCACCTTAAGCAATGCTTGATCTCACGTTGATTGGGCTAATTCCACCCCAAGTATGTTAGTTTTAGTTGAAGTAAATGCAAATGTTTCAAATTGAACATTATCATTGTTTATTTAAAAATAATTTGTTCTAATTCGATTAGTATTTCACATTTCATGGCAATCATTTGAGCATCTAAGAGCATTAAGAGTAATCAAAGAGTACTTTCAAATCAAGAACATCATTGCATATAGTGTCTTCCATTCAACATACATGCATATCTTGTAATTACACATTGTAAAAAATGATAAACAAATGCAGAAGTGAGTGTGAGAGGGACAAGAGAAAAGTAAAAGAAGGATAGAAAAATAATTGAAGAACCAAATCAAAGGTGGAAAAAGTAAGGGAACTGCATACATTTCTTGAATTTGATAGAGGGAAATGATCTTGCTACATATACCAAAATATGTATTAATGCAGACTTAAGAAAAATAATTAAGTATTCATAAACCTTAGCTCCTCATTGGGAGTCTAGACATAGCAATTTGACTATGAATGCTTACTTCTTAGGTGTTTCTATTGCTAGAAAGTGGAGCATTTGGAAAGGGATTGCACTAAGATCTAGAATATTTGATTGAACTCACAATCCTAAGAAAAGAAAATATAGAGAAAGAAAGAGCAGAAAGAAAATTTAAATTCAAAATTTTGTGGGAGTGCACCTTCAAAGGGAGGAGAGTTGAGTTTGAATAAGGCTAAAACCCATAGCCTAGATTCTTTCATGATAGAGAATCATTTAAAACCTAGTTAAATCATTGATGAGAAAATAAATGAACAAGACTTCCTAATGATTGAATGCATAGATACAATAGGAGATGAAGAAGAATGTTTTAAGGATAATATTGAGAATGAGATAGGTATAAAATATTGAAGTGGCAAATAGAGGAAAGGGAAATGCATTTGTCTTAATTGACCAACCTCCTAATTCGTAGACACAAGAATGGAAGATCATAAGGGAGAAAGATAGATGCTAGAAAATTAAAGGTGGTGGCCATTAAAGATGTGGAGAAAGGAACTTGGACCCTTGTGAGGTTCCAAATTTGATCAAAATAGATACAAGCACCTCTCTCCAAGGAGAACTTGAAGGTGTTAACTTAAAATATGAAGGGATTAAATTTTATTTGTCAAAATGATTAGTAGGAGTGATATATTTATACTACAAGAAACCAAAAGTAGCAACGAAGATGCTAGAGATTTTTAGAAGGTTATGGTTCAAAATTTAGACACTAAAAATTGGATTTCACTTGTGAATACCATTTTTCTGTGTCAATCCCCTTTTCTTCCCTAAATAATTATTTATTGTCTAAAGTCATATTTCGTTTATTAATTAAATAATATTAAATACTTAATTAATTCATTTCTTTCTTTCGCTCTTCCTTTGATTAATTAAATAAAATATATATTTTTAATTACATCACTAATGTCCCCTTTCCTCTATAATTAAATAAAATTTGATTTATTTAATTATTAACATTTTCTACTATAATTAAATAATTATTTTAATTATTTAATTATTCATTATCCTCTTCCTCTATAATTAAATAAATTCTATTTATTTAATTATTTACTATTTTGTCATTTTCCTCCACTTTTAAATTAAATTATTATTATTTAATTTAAAAGTCAAATTTCTCTCTTCTATAATTAAATAATGTTTTAATTATTTAATTTTTTCACCCTCCTAGATTAAATAATTTTATAATTATTTAATTTCCTCAACAACCTCTTTTCTTGCCAACCTTTTATGTGTCATTCTTATCTTTCACATCTCATTTAATTTCCACCCTTGATTGAATTATTTATAATTTAATCCCAATCAGTCATCCTTAACCAAACCCTATCTTTGCCCTATTTTAGCCCTAACTCTATTTCATACTACATCTTTCAATCTTGACTATAGATTTTCATATCTTATTGGTTTTTAATCTTAGCCCTTCATTCCAATTTGGCTTTCTATAAAAGACACCTATGTAATGCCCCGTCAAGCAACCTCAAAGGAAACTAATACATCTAATGTTTATGATTTTTTTTTTAAGTAACTAACATGCCCCTTAATATTAACATTCAACACTTGAAATGAAACTATACATGTACAACATATGACAAAGTCCCTTGGGGTTACATGACTGCATTAATTTTTGAATCATCAACATTAAATCACATGAAAGATAAGCATCCACAAGTACTATAAGATATGAACATAATACATTTATAATATGAAGATACATCACTCAAGAATTACATCAATACAATGTTGATTCCCATCATGAATTGGGAAAGGTACAATAACATGGTATGATACAAATGAAATGGATACAAAGCATAAAATCTGGATCGATCTCAGGTACATCTCTGGTGTCATAGTAACTGGTACATCTCTACATGACTCGATCAACGACTAGGCACCCAATGGGGTGCATAGCACGTTCCACCCGACCACGTGGACCCTAAGGACCACCCCCCTGTGCTAGAAGAGGAAAAGGACCTCAACAAATACCATAAAAAAGATAACGTTTACAAGACTTCACAACATGAACAACAATAACATAAGGTAACCTCCAACACAAGACAACATAACAAAGCATCAACAAACACATGACAAAATCCACTTCTAGAGGCTCAAGAAAAAAAAGAGGGGACCACAGGTTACACATAAGGTATCATTGTATAGGTAGCCATAGGTTACCCTGGCGTAACCTTCCTAGGCTGTCGGCCCCTGTCTTGGGTTTCCCTGGTAACCTCTACTGGCCAGTGGACCCCCATGTTTGCTATGCGGGATCAACATACCTTGCAAGATTACTATGCATAGGCAAGGCAGTTGATGTTGACATTCTAGGCCTTCCCACTCATCCCAAGCCTAAACGAGCACTTGGGCCCATGAGTGAGGCTACATTATTTGAATTAATATGTGAAACTACCAAAACCCCCTAATTAATTAATTAAGTTATCACTTGATTAAACTCACAATGGGTTATCCTGGTCCAACCACTTTGGGCCCTGACCCCCATTGAGAGCCACTCCCCCAACTAACAATAAAATCCCATAAACACAAATGGGGCAAGCCAACTTGCACAAACTAGCAAAACCATATAAATATGCACATAAAATGAGGCAAGCAACAACTCACACAAGATCTCCATTAAAACCATTTCCACCGTGCAAGGCTCAAACCCTCATAAACACAATCCAAGTGTAAAGGTCAACCATCATCAAGATAACAAAATCATGAAACTACCCACTTGCAGGTGAAACAACATAAAATTCAAATAAATATTTTAGGCTTGATATGGGTTATCCAAGGCAGATCCTCCTAGGTCATTGACCCCCATACCAAATCTTGCAAGTAAAAACCATATCCCCTCAAACCTCTGGAAGACTCTCAAAGATGCAAACACAAGGGTTTCTCCATCAAAGAATTGGCATCGATAATGGGATCTCAAAGAACTATTTTTCATTCCACAATTAACAAGTCAACAAGTAAAAAGTAGTGAGTGGCAACATCCCAACAAAATCTACACAATCATTTCGATACAAAATCAACCACAAGAATCAAACCTTTTCAATAACCATATGGCACGAAAAAGCTCCCTCCAATAACAAAACCCAAAATACCAAAATCCACCACAGTATCCAACAACAGAGTCAACCAACAATACAACATGATTGAACATCACAAACTATAACGTTCCAGCCATGAAACTCAACCTAAAGATTGCCAAAGAAATTGACCTAAGATATATTTTTCACTAGATCATTTACAATTTGTGTGACAATATTTCAAGGTGATAAAACCCTAGTATTAAAATTCCAACTATAATATAACACTACAATGATCTTATTGAAATTGCTTAATTCACATAATAAATTCAAGGACAGAGACATAAATATAAAAGTATCCAATACCTACTAAGAATTTCGCCAAGAGAAATCCATTAAACAATCAAGAACATAATCAACCCACAAAAGGTATTATACTTTGTTTATTTAGTAAAACCTTCCATTTTAACAATAAGAAAATATACTTTCTCTCTCTATTTCAAATAAATCAATTCTTCTAATAACTTAATGTTTCTAACTTCATTATTTTCAATAATCATCTAATTTATCATGGAAAAATATTATTTTCCCTTTTAGATATATTTAACTAAATAACATAATGAATAAACCTTCCCCAACTTAGATATACTCCTATTTGTTTTATTAACTTATTGAAACCATCACCTAAATATTAATATCATACAAATTCCATTTATTTATTCTTTCTTAAAATACAAACAATTCAATTCACTTGATTACCTATCTAAATAAACTTTTCCCTCTTTATAAACGTAAAACCTAATTATTACCTGAATATAGTTTAATCAATCTCTTTTCTTAAGGAAGTCCTTATTTCGCATTCTACTAAGAATAACTTGAAGGTTAAAGTCTACTAATACCCAAAGTAAAGTCGATCTAGGGAGTAATTTAACTTCCATTTTATCCCATGAAATGACCACAAAACAAGCCTATAAGAAATGCACTAAAGGTTATGTCTATATCTTAAATCAGGTTTGATACCTTCTTGAACAATGAAGATATTGTTTCAAGTAACAATTCTAACCATGATCATCATACTAGAGCTATTGGACAAGATCTCAGGGAGGCTAAATAAATCATAACTTGTCAAAAAGGGCCTATTGTTAAATTAGAAAGGTAATCCCGTTGATAGACCAACATAATATTCCCATAATTGACATTAGGAGTTTCGTCCCCACTTATTGCATATCTGATCTTCATATATTACAATTTAAATACAGCCCATTAGCACTTATCACTTAGTTTGGATAATTTGGCCAACGTCACTAAAGCTATGGCATAATAGGATTAATAAATCTGCAAGATTATGTATTTCTTAAACTTCAAGATACCATTTCAAATGATTGCGCTCTGAGAATGAGTGTAATGATTGAAAATATAATGTGCATTACTAAGCTTGGGTCTTCCGACACAAATGGATGTTGTTTTCATGAGGCTCAAGATGCATTCGAACCAAATGTTCATATTTTCCATTGTTAAGGAAAAATATAATGGACAATGAAGTATCATTTAAGCTTTGCTAGTTAGCTAACTATGCATCTCATTCTTATTCTTCAGCTAATGATTACCTTCATATAGGTTCTCCATATGTCATCGAAGAATTCAATTCTATATGTGGATGCTCTCATGGAAGTTTTATACATGGAATTCTCATTCAACAATCCCAGATGGGAACAAGATCTAGTCGTCTAAAGTTCATCAAATGGACCAAGAATCAACAAGTAACTCAAACACTCATTTGGATGATGAAGTAAGGTGATTAGAGAAAAACTTGTAAAAAGCTAAGGAAGCTCAAGAAGCTCTGAGAGTTTCTGTGCAAGAAGAGCAATGCGAAAGCACCATGTAAGAGAAAATGTTAAATAATGACAACATGAGGAATGAGATCCCGAGAAAAGAGGAAGTTCCAAGATGCCAGTTCCAAGTGACATAAACTAAATATTTCCATACATCAATTGTTTCTTCAGGACCATAATGTCAAGTACTTTCAAGTCTTATTATATAGTATTTTCAAGAAAAGAGAATTTACCTTTGTTCTACCTGGCATGATTGGCTTTCCTCTGAACAACTCTCCAAGAAGGAAACCGACACTCCAGAGATCTATGGCTACTCCATATTCTATAACTCCTAGGAGTAACTCAGGAGGCTGATACCAAAGTGTTATCACTCTGTTTGTAAGAGGTTGCTTTTGGTGTGGTTGGAAGAAAGTTCAAAGACCAAAGTTAGCAATTTTGAGAGTACCATTCTTATCAACTAGCAGATTAGATCCCATCAGTCTTGTGAATATCATTTGGGATTTGAATATAATGCAAGTAGATGGTGATATTTCCATATTCTAATATTCACTATCGAAAGAATGATTAACTCCAAAGTTTACACCGATGTTACATAGTCATTCAATGATGATAAAGAAGAGGAAGAGAAACAAAACCCAAGGCTGAGGTCATGGAGGAGGATTCAAAGCACGTCAACCATGCAGAACAAATGATTAAATCCCATAGTCGATCTGTAGCAATGAAAGAGTAAAGAAAAATAGAGAGGGAAACACTGGCGACTCAAGATAGACTTCAACTTATTACCTACAAGGAACACACTCACAACAATACAAATACACAATAGCTAAAGTTAGCAATGCCTGTGCATTCTAAGGGTGTGATGCCCTGTCTTCTACTACACTATGCATAAACTCATGACATCAGGCACCCAACAATACTCCTCAATTTAGTTTCCAGAAGGAAGGTAGTTCCGCAGAATACCACTGTAGAAAAAGCACTATATGTTAGATGCAAACCACACAGATATTTGGTTTATTCATTTGTTAAAGATTCGGGAGGCAATAAAACATACAAGATACATGAAATCGATGTGAGCCTCAACAAAAACTAATTTATAAGATTTTTCAGGTCCATGAACACAATGAAATAGATGAATGGATGGTTGTATGCCTGAAAGCAAATGATACTAGGAATAACTAAGTATGGCATGGAATAATATAAACAATGGTCACTAGTAATCTATTAGAGTTGTAGTATTTATAGTTATTTATAGGATGCAAATATTGATATAAGGAAATTTTGAATGACAATTACTTAGTATCATGATGATGGTTGCCTTAATCAGATCAAAAGTTGGAAAGAATTAAAATGGCGAGCAAAATCAATAGGGAGGAGATAGGATGGAGAAATTTCCAATTAATTCAGTTTCCACAACCTCTCTGAGCAATGACTCTGTCCGAGCCAAAAGAAAGCTTAAATCATGACATGCATACTTAATATGTTGAAAAGACAAAATTAGAATAATAGAGATATCTATATGACATTTATTTTTAGTGAAATATAATATATATGCCTAAGGTTGAATCGTTTAACCATTAAAATAAGGGAAATGATTTGCAATTAAGGGTTTCGAACATGATCTTTAACAGTCACATGAAGAAAGTGGGTACATCCTTATTATGTGTATTTGGGAATGGAAGATAGAAAAGTACTTATTTTTCAACATAGGGAAAGGATTGGAGACGTCACTCGTTTTCCCAAACTTGCCCCTTAGAGAAGCTACCAGATTAATTGATAACCTCCAAGTATGCTAGAAGCCAACGAACAAAATCATCACCGCTTTCCTCATACACCATGGTTATCAGGGGTAACCCAATTGGGAATCATAATCCAATTCCATCAAGATTGCAGAGACTATCGATGATGTCAAATAAAC
>VDFB02073273.1:0-20925 GCA_007258455.2 Sequoia sempervirens
TTTCAACATTGTTTGTTTTCCCTATTGTTATAATTAATGAGTACTTTGACAACCAACCAAGTTGAAAATTCCTTGTCATTTCCCACTCATGCCTCACTTTTGATTTTCCTTTTCCTTTTCTTGCTACCAACATCATCTTGATCCAAGTTAAATATCTCATTTTGGCTAACCAGGGTATCCTTTGAACATCTTATGTGGTATTTCCATCCTCATTTGACTCATTAAACTCGATGGGTCTTCACAAGAAACTATTTGTAAATTTTGATTGGCGAAATGGGTCCTAATTCAATGTTGTTTTAATAGTATTGGTGACTATATAGGTGTTTTATTACATGCTTCTGGGGTTCCAGGTGAAAATATTAATCAGTCCATTTGAAACACATAGTTTGTTATGGAAAATTTGTTGCTTAAAGATGCCTCATAAAAAAAATTGATGGCAAATAGACATTCATTGGACTGATAATTTGTAAAAGCTAGGTGATTTGGACACCCTGTTGGGTGCGATTAATTTTCCAATTTTGACTTGGATTATTTCTAAAATTTGCCAATTGGTGAAGATTCACCTCTAAAGTATTCCTTGGTTGACAGGTCAGAGAAATTTTACATACACTTGTGCTTTAGCAGACTTGAAAATATGATCCTGGTCATGTTGAAACATGATACTGTTTTGATCCAATGAGAATTTTTGATGGTTTTTATATTATCATGATGGTCTAGATTCATTGTGATATTACCTCTATAGAATATTTTCTCTCTAAATAAGATTGGATTGGGTTTGAATGATGTTAGAAGAAAATAAATATATAGCTATACGTAAAAATCACTTTGGTATCACTTATGATTACATGCATTAGTACATTGTTTTATACTAAAAAGATGCAAGTGCACATGAATTGGTTAAGAAATTTAGTGCTAGAGCCATGTGGATTGTAAGTATAAAATCATACAATCTAAATAAATTTTCATTGGAGACATGATGCATTGGATGATGGTGGATCTCTATCATATCAAGCTAGCTTCACTTTGAAATGGTTTTTGGCATGAGAAGCAAATGTTTTTGTGTTTTGTTATGTCCTATTTGTTGATTCCTACATAATTGAAGAATACATATATTGTGAAGTTTATTTTTTGAATATGGGAAGGGATTTGGTGAACTCAATATGGATTGTTGTCTGGATAGTTTGAGAGATGTGATCTAGGGAATTATATGTTTTTGAGGATCATGAGACAAATTGATGCGGCAATGCATTATTGTCCATTAATTTGAGAGATCTATGATGTAGGAGTTTGAGGAAACAGTTATCCAAGAACTCATGAATTTAGTTTGGGAGATACACCCTTCTAAGGGTCATAAGGAAACTTTATGTTCTTCCACCTAATTTAGGATTTTCTTCTCCAGAGAACAATCTTCTCAAGGATTTATATTTGTTTTGTGTAATTTTCATATTTTTTTATATGCTCTATGTAAACCTGAATGGTGGTCTCTTGACAAGGTAAAATTTCAGGTTTTAGGGGTACATTTGTAAGAAAAATGTAATAAGAGGGGTAATATTAGTGTAGCTTAATACATTGTCTAATAAGGAGGGTTTCCTATGTGAATTTTCAAAGGCCATAAATTTTGATTAGGTGGGTTAATTGGGCCCATTTTTTTAATTGAATAATTTGAAGAGAAATACACAATTGATACCCCATAGGTGGTGCAAAAATACAAAAAAAAAACTTTTTCCAAAAATAGTTCTATATCTTAGAAATTATTATTTTCTATTTTATATCCCAATTATTTTTCAAAAAAATCTTAACATTACGTGAAAGAGACATTTTTTTAACATTCCCACACTTTTCAAACACCTTGCTAGAGAAAAGAGAGTATTACCACCATTATTCAATTTGTAGGACACTTGGAGAGATCATACAATCATAACATCACCTAAATTTAGTTAGACTCAATAGCTTCACTAGTCCACTAGAAACATTCTTTAAAGTGTCAAAAAAATTCAGCATCACCCACCCATTTTCTATCATATCCTAGAAAAAAAAAATACTAGATATTATTTTTTTGTTTGCATGAAAGGTTTGTTTTTCTTACAAAATATATGGATCTTTTATTACCATTATGAACCATATGTTGGAATATGAAGTCAATTTTATTGTTATTCTAGCAGTGATGGATAGTCGATATAGAGACATAGTCGAGACTCTATTTTTGGTCATTTCTCCAAATGTTCGACATGTAGTTGTATGAATCATACTTACTATTTTTGGATAGTTGTGTTCAACTAGGACTCTACAACTTGGATTTCTTATACTCTATTGAAGTCATGTTTTCTGTAACTTTATAGAAGATTGATGTAATTGCGAATTTCTTCAGAAATAAAATATGAAAGATCTTTTCCCATGGTTTTTACCTAGTATAATTTTACTAGTTTTTCCACATAAATATTGTGTTAATATTGTACTTATTTCTTTTCTCTATTTTTGGCACAATAAATTTTCTTACACCGTACATGCTCCTATCTCCAATCAAATATCTAAATATAATATCTTAAATAAATCCATATGGCTTAATTACAACAATGAGTTACTGCCATGCACTCTACTTTTGTACGAACAAAATTACTATACCTTTTTTCTTACACATATAGCTAATAGCACCACCTAAGATAGTCAAAATATATCAATTGGTATATCTTCCATTACCAATATCTTTTAGCTCTCTATTTAAATATATAAATCCATAAAAATAAAGAATGTTTATCTCTTGTAGGATAACTATGATAGCATAAGAATTACTCATGCTCATAAGTCCAAATGTGGAGTAGCGTCACCTCAGATTCTATGCTACAGATTGTAGTATAGCACTTGATGCATGTCATGATAAATCAAGAGCACAAATGGGCCCCAGGCATATGCTTTCACATCCTCCATCATACATATCAAGTTCGTGATCAAATGAATTGACAATGACATTTGCACTCCTATTTAAACATGAGAATTAGGGTTTTTTGCCCTAATTGAGGTGGGAAGCTAGGATTTTGAGTCTGTTTATCTATTTTTCGAGCCATGAATCCTTTGTTGATCATTTTTTAGCAACTTGAGCATGTTTTTGCATCTTGTAGTCTATTTTCTACAATTGAACCTTTGTTGTATCTTTGTCATGAGATTGACCTAGAATTGAAAATTTTCCCTGATCTCTCAAGGGGTTAGTGTAGCAACATAATTTGTTCTGCTAGGGTAATAGTGGGGCATACAAAAAATTAGGAAATTTTTGAATTTTGATCTTGGCAGCAACATTGACTTTGAAGAGTGTTAGTCTTTGAACCAACATAATAGGTACCTCACTTCAAAGAAGGGAAAATGTAGACACTTCAAATATTCCTGATTGATATTATACATCTAAGTTTTATTACTAAATTCATTTCTTCCTAAATCAGCTTTGTTTAATTAAATTTATCACCCTCTCCTATTAATCAAATAATCAAATTTATCATGTTAATTTATCCTTTTCTCAATAATTTTCATCTAATATAATTAAATAAATCAAACTATTTAATTGAAACTCCCATGTCCTCTCATTTAATTAAATAGATTCAACTATTTAATTAAATGTCACAAACCCCTAACCTGCCTATGTTAATTAATTCTGAATTAATTAACTACAAACTACTTTCTAATCTTCATTAGCAAATCATTTAGCTTTTGACTCCACCTTGGTTAAATAACCCTATGGCTTATTAACCCCCATTGCACATGAAATTAATTTCTTCTAATTAAATAAATAGGCATTTTCCTCACAAATGGATATTCCATGGGAATATTCTCTCAACCCACTTGTTGAATTTCCCTCTAAAGGCTTTAAAAGCCTCTTACAAATGATTTTAATGGCTCTTACAGAGTCATTAAATTCCTCTTCATGCCATCTTGTCTCTTACAAGGGAATTTACCTCTCTTACATCATCACCAACATTCCCTTATATTGTCAACCACATTCCTTAAATTCTCTCTTACACCCCCTTACACAAATCACATAAGGATTAACTCCTCTTACACATCCCTCTTCCCAAAATGTGCTCACACATATCCCTATTTCTTTCATTAGCCTTGTGTCACTTGTCACAAGGCTATTGATCCTCATCTTAGTCCCACATTGTCTAATTTCACCTCTTCTTTAAACCCTTGAGTCCTATAAATAGAGGGATTCTCTATGAAGAAGGGATCCACTTTTGAATGCATTGTTCCTCTACTCATGTTCATCCATAATCACATGATTTTTATGTCATTATAGCTTGAGTTCATCAAAACATTGCATCAATTTCATCACTTTACATCAATATCTTGGAGCTTTTCCACTAAGGGATTGGGAAAGGATCACTTTCCATGTCAAATTGGTACCAATCCCCCTATGGTATGAAGGTTTGAAGTACTTAGATAGGTTTACATGCTTTCATTTTCTTGTGTTTCATTCTTTGTTTCATTTTTTCATCTCTTTGTATGATCCAGAATCTCATAGGGAATGGTAGTTTATGCTTGCTAATGTGAATAAACTTGTTTGTTTTGTCCATGATTAGCTAGGTATGAATTCTCATTATCACACCCAAATAAACAAAAAAATTCTTCCTCTTTGAGTATGTGCAGATTACAAGTTGAAGAACGATTCAAGATCTTGAAGAAAAATTTTATGTTGTTGCATTCATTGTTGCCAATTCATATAAACTCAAGTACAAAATTTATTTATGAATTTTCAATTGTGAAGCCTATACAAAATAATGCCTATGATCTTACTTGAAAGGACTGCAAAAAGTAATTTTGGAAGCCTTGACTAGGACCCATTCACGCTTGGGCGAACCTGTCCTTCAACAATTCTCAATATCAACTTTTTATGCTAACATGTCTCTAGACCCTCCTCAAATCTACATGCAAGTTGTCAATTTGATTTTTGTATATTTGGAATCTTCCATTTTATCATCTAGGTCTTATTGTGCACTTATTTTGAACATTGTAAATCACTTGATTAGGTTTCTGATCTTTCCTATTGTCTTAATGGACTGAGATCCATGTCTGATTGACTCACCTTTGAGGTTGAATGTAAATCATTACACCTTGTGATATCTTTCCTAATAAATTTCCCCTAGGGAAAGACACCTATTGTGGATCTTTAAAGTCCTATTTAGTGTCCCTCTTTCCCTACATTTAACTGTTAAAACTATTATTTCTTGATGAGATTATATAAATACAAGTCATGAAGTCATTATTGTCTCCATTCTTGTGATGTAATATTTCTTTGAAATGAATAATTAATGCTTATGATTTTTTTCGAACATATTATTTGTGTATATTAGTCTTCATTTCAGAAGCAATATAATTATTTCATTAAAAATGATGAGAAATGTTAGTATTGTAAGTGGACTATTAAGTTGGATTCTATTTGTATGAGATATTTTTTAGTCATATTCTTGTAAGGAAATAATACTAAGGGGGAAATAATAATAAGGGGTATGTGCAGGCTCATCAAAGAAAAAACAGGCCCTTAAGTGGCGAAAAAATTAGAAAAATTAGAGTTAGGCAACTTGACCGAAAAATTTGAATAAGTTATCTATATTATTTCAAAAATATGTAAGAATAGAATTTTTGGAAAATTGAATGTAGTTTCTAAAATACTAGGTTTATTTTTTTAAAAATCTATTCAAATGGTTAAAATTTAGAATTTCAATGCAATAGTACTTAAATTTCAAGGAAAAAATAAGAAGTAGGTGTCTGTGTGACCACCCTAACCACAATAAAATGATAATATTTTTTTATAAGATTTTAGATATAAGTAGAGGACTCATGTCTCGATGCGATGTATATTTTTGTAATGTTTTTCCATGTAAATAATTAATTATGATTTTTTATTATAACTTTTAAAAATATAAATTCGTGTCTGACCACCTTAACTTGGTCAAACTTCATGAAATTCATTTTTTTAATCCTATAGTATCTGAAGCATAGAATGTGACACATGTTTCGGATTCAAAAAATGTGATATTTTGAAAGCTATAGATGTTTTCAATCATCCTATCAATCAAGATTTTAGTCGTAATTCAAATAGAAAATGAATAATAATTATTTCTTAAATTCAAATTAAAGCATAATCTATATTGGTAGAAAGCTGAGAATCTCCTTTAAAAACCCTTTTCGTTTTATCAATTTTGGGTAAAAAAAGTCATCAGCCACATACCCTACACATACCCATCATATCGTCACTTTGTGGCCCATTATGATCCTACGCATACCCTAAGCAAAGGAATCATGACGACCTAAAATATTTATTATTAAAAAAAAGGGTGCATTATGTAATTACTCCATGTTCCCTAAAATAGGTGTCAATCCATCTCTATGTATTCCTCTAAATCCTTAAAATTAATACAATGATAAATCTAAATGAATTGTAATTTATTTCTAATAACTTCATTTATTCATACATAAATATCATAGCTACAAGTAATAGACCATTTGTGTTTACAATTTTATAAATCCTTGTAACAACGTATGAAAATTCTTATATACTTCACACTGTGATAGAATTACATTGTGTATCTCCAATCATTGTTGTAAAGGGTCACCCACCTTGTTCTTGAAGAGGCAAAAGTGTAATATAAATTTATCTTAGGATCCTTCTAGCTTATCTTCTAGGTTCTCAATAATTTTGAGCATAAGAACTATGAACACCAAACCTACATAAACTAAAAAGAGATCAACAAAAAAGTGTCAAACATGTTAGAAAGCTAATCTAGTGTTCTCTAAGAAATTCTTTAGCCAAATTCAATAGAAAACATGGAATAACAAGAAACATAAAGAAATAAATAATGTAATCTAAATAAAACTAGCTAAATCTCCATCCCATAGGGGGAGTGGTGCTCCTTTGATGTGGCAAGAAGCCCTTTCCCAATCCCTTTGATAAGCTTCAAAATCCTTGATGAATTTGGAGTAGAGTGACAATTGGATTTGATAAAGCCAATTACCCTTAAAGATAGTAATAGCAATTGGATGATTCATGGATGAAATGAGCATAATGATTTTGCATGGATTGCGGATGCATATTATGAAAATGATGTCTGTATTTATAAAAGCCAAGGGTTGAAGAATGGATCAAATTGGTGAATGTGGGATAAAATGGAAGCCAACGAGAAAGTTCCACTTGTCACAAGTCTATTGGAGGAAGGTGGAGCACATTTTGGGAAATATGTGAGTGGAGGAGGATGGAAGAGAAATAAATGAGAATGGTTGAGGATTTGAAAGGTTGTAAGAGGAATTGAATGAATATGGTTGAGATTTGAGAGGATGTAAGAGAAGTTATTGCATTTGTAAGAGGAGTTATTGTGGATGTGAAAGGTTTTTGAATTTGGAGGAAAATTGAATGAGAGGTTGTTGAGAGGAATATTCCTTGGAATATGCCTAAATGTGATGATAAATAAAGGAATTATTTAATTAAAATAAATGAATTTCATGTGGAACATGGTTAGTTGACCATGGGTTGATTTAACTCTTGAGGAGTTACAAGTTGGAGGATTTATTAATGTTGATTAGAGAGTGATTTATGATTAATTAATCCAGAATTAATTAATTAGAATGGGTTAGGGGATTGTGACATTTGGGTAAATGCAAGAATATGAGTCCATGAAATGTGAAAGTTTTTACCTTAGGCAAAAAAATGAAATCGACTTGCAAAAAATGGGATCCCGTTAGCTTCAGGATCTTGAGCCCAAATTTTAAAAACGAGATTCCATTTTGAAAAATTTCCATTTTTGGAAAATTTTCAAAACAAGATCCCATTTTGAAAATTTTCTAAAAACGGAAATTTCCAAAAATGACAAGTTTTCAAACAGGATCCTATTTGAAAACTTCCCATTTTGGAAAATTTCAAGTTTGAAAAAATTCCATTTTTGGAAAGTTTTCAAAACCAGATCCTATTTTGAAAACTTTCTAAAAATGGAAACTTTCCATTTTTAGCAATTTTCAAAATGTGATCCTGTTTTGTTAAACCATATCCCATTTCGTAGAACCATAAAAAAAAAGTTTCTTTATGAAACGGGACTCCGTTTTAAAATGAAATCCCATTTTTTAAAATATGAATTTCTAGTTGGGTTTTTACCTTGAATTTTGGTTTAGGAAAAGCATTGGGAATCCAAACCTAGGCCTTCAACCTAATTTGACCTACAAGTTGAAGGTTCTAACAATGTCAGAGAAAAATACTGACTTTGGACATATGGCTGACGACTTTTTTTGTAGAATTTTTTGACGAAATTAAAACCCATGTTAGATGAAACAATGTAGATTCCAAATATGTAATTTTTCTTACAATTGGATTATTTTTTCTATTTTTCAATTAATTTCTAATGAAAATGGTCCATAAACTTTAAATATCAGGGTTTTTTACTATTTTAATAACTTTTGATCAACATAACATTTTGACGAACAAATTGCATGAGAACAAACTTCAGACAATTCTTTTCAATTTAAAAAAATAAAAAAATGATAAGTTTAGGTCATCTTATGCATGTCGTACACCAATTTTTCAAAATGACAAATATGCCTAATAAAAAATTAACAAAAAAAATTAATAAAAAATTACAAAAAATATCGAAAACAAGCTTCAATGAGTAACAAATCTTTTCCCAAAAGGATTTAGAAAAATATGATAATTTAGGTCAAAATATGGATGTCATACTTGTGCATGGTATGGTAAAAAAAAAAAGTGACTTTTAAATAATGGTTTTAGAAATGCCTACTGAAACTCAAATTGTACAATCTGGGTATTGAAATAAATTACATATTTGGAAACTAGACTCCGAGTACTACATTTTATGATTAGTGACATTTTTGAAGATTCCATCTCTAAGTGTTTCAAATTTTAAGGTGAAATGTGTCAAATTCTAAAAATTAGGGAAAACACTTCCACTTTTTGGCCAAAAAGTGGACTCAACTTCTTGCCAGCACCCATTTGATTTAATTTATTTAATCAAATGAGATGACTTTGGGGGATTTAATTAAATGATTTTATTTAATTAAATGTGATGAAAACTAGTTAGAAGAAGGGTGAATTAATCAATAAATTTAATTATTTGATTAATAACTGAAATTGCTGAATTTAACTAAATAATGTTGATTATTTAATTAATTGATGAATTTGAAGTGGTTTAGGAAGAAAGAGTGTTAATTAATCAAAATTAGATGCATAGTATTAATCAGGACTTTTTCGATATCTACATTTTTCCCCTCTTTGAAGTGAAATACTTGCTACATCGGTTCAAAGAATAACATTACCATGATCAAAATTCAAAAAATTCTTTATTTTTTTAGATGCCCCACTACTGCCCCAACAAAAGAAATCATGCTACTACACTACCCCCTTGAGAGATCAGGAAAAAAATTTGATTTTAGGGTCGATCTCATGACAAAGAGGTTCAAGATGGATGTATGGATGGTTAGACTAACAGATCTATATGATAATGACAATGCAAATGAGATGAATGATGTTTCCTATTATGATACGTATGAGTATGGAGGATGTGTATGTTGATATTTTATGAATGCAGGATGGATGCATGTCATGATAGCATGTTAGTGTGAAAGAAGATAGAAGAATGAAAGGGATCAACGCTTGATTATGAGAAGATGCAGAAGTCCAACAAGTCTATGAGTCATCAAGAATTTATTAGATATGATGATGAATGATGATGATGTGTTGCTTATCTAGGGATTGGGGATGTAAATAGAAAATTTTTCCTTATTTTTGATCACACACATAGATAATGCATCAAGGTATAGACAACCAAGATGGTGTGGTATCTAGTGCAATGGACTTTGACCCGACAATCAGATAGGAGTATCCTTATTCATACCTAGCATACAAAACCCAAGTAGGATGTACTTCAGATATTTCAAACATCTCGGTCCAAAACATAGAAAGGAAAAACCTCCCCATGTAATAGTCAACAAGGCATTTAAAACACCCTCCCTACAAACCAAACAAAGTAAGCATGACCAGGTTATATTACAATAATATCCAACAAGCACAAGAAACAAAAGATAATGATCAATTCCCCATTCCTTTCTCTCTAAATCATTTTGATTAGACATCATCGAGAGGTCATTGGAATGGGAGCAATAAGATAAATAAAAAATAATAGATCAAGTACAAAAACAAACAAATGTTCTTCATACCTCTAGCCAAAGGGATGTGTTTTGCTTAAGATAAGAATCCAAAGTGTTTTTCCAATAGATAATGCCCATTATAGGAAGGATACATCCTAGGACATGTTAGTGGATGGTGGAAAGTTGTTTTGTTTAGGATTAATATCCAAAGTGATTGCCAAAGATAATTCCCATTGTAGGAAGGATTCATCCTAGGACATGTTAGTGGATGGTGGCAAGTTGATAGGTTTTTCAAAAGGTTGTTGATATAAGGTTGATTGACATGTTTGAGAATGATCAAGAGTTTTATTTTGTGTTTAAAAGTTTTTTTTGTTCTATTTTGATATTTACATTTGAAATTTTCTTTTGTTGATTGTTGTGGTTGTTTCTATTTGAATTTCCAAAGGATGAAGGTGACGATTGATTATCGTGGGTGAAGCGAAATGAGACAGATATATTTTTTTTCAAATATTTGGATGTTTATGATGTTTTTGAAATGTTATGAGGTTATTTTTTGGATTTTCAGGTTATTTAAATGTTTTTTTTTGGTGTCATGGGGGATCACCAAAGATTAGCCTTGCCTACATTTAAACTCAAAGATGGCGTAGTTCAAATACCATGTTTTTGACTTTTTTCTGACTTTTTGACTTGTTTTGGGATTTCAATATATTTTGAATGTTTTTGGATTTTCACATGATTTTGATAATTTGGATATGGATATGTGTGATGATATCAGTGATCTATTGGGAATATTATTGAAAACCAAGCTAGGGTTGATTGATTGGATTGATGGATTAATGATGATAACATTGTTGATAATACACCAATGCAAGGATAATGTTAAGCAACACAAGGATTGGGAAGGATATCCCAAGATGATGAGGGATTGATTGGATTTTTTTTGATGGATTGATAATGATAACATTGTTGAGGATATACAACAATGCAAGGATAGTGTTAAGCAACATGAGGACTAGGAAGGATATCTTGACATGATGATGGATTGATTGGATTTGATTGATCAGGATTTTGAAACTTGATTTTGGAACAAAATTATTTGAATGATATGATACGACATTGAAGTAAAAATTAGATGCAACTGATATTGATTTTTTGGATTGATGTTCAATAAGAGATGAAGCTTGATAAGGAATGTCTTCTTGTCAAATACGCCATGGGCTAGTGATTTATAATTTTTCTCTCAAAGCTTTCACCAATTTGATTTTACGTTTGCCAATGTTTGGATCACCACATGAGTTGGAAGATATAGATCAAGATTTATTCCCAAAGAAAGATGTAAATATTTGTCGCCAATGTCTAGAAATGTATTGAATTCCATGGGTGGATGCTTGGAGAGATGTATGGATGGATGGATATGGTACACATGCAAAGGCTGCCATGGATTATCTTGTGATAAGATAAGGTGTTCGAACAAAGGAATGCTTCATTAGATAATGCCTCATGGCTCAGATAACATTCAATAGGATAGGATCAATGAAAATGACCCATGTCAAGATGTTTACCATAAGCAAGTGTAAAGTGTGCACCAAACTTTATCAAGATCAAGATAATGTAGATAGATGGCAATGGGTTGGATAAATGGTTCATGAATGAATGGATAATTTATTATGGATAAGATGGATGGAATGTTGGATTTATTATGGATGAGATAAGATGCTTTCACCAAAATTAGCACACATAGATGCTAGATTCTACACATGATGCTTTTTTTCCAGGTTTTCATCATGGTACCTGCCAAAGTGCCACCGTAGTGGTTTTCACTTGAGGATGATTTTTATCTTTACTATTTTCATGATTTTTTTTGAATTTTTGAATTTTTTTTATTTTTCTAAAAGATTTTAAGCTCATGTTGAACCACTTGGTGGTGCCGATGTAGATTCTTTTGTCATAATGTGCCATCGATATCCTGCTTGAAGAGGCTACTTTTCGAAGATATGTGCACTTGAATGCAACTTTTGAGATTTTTGATCTACTTTGTTGATACCAGAGTTAGCTTTGTCTTTGTGTGCACATCGCAATAGAATTCTTTTTGAATCCTTCTCATGAAGGGTGGCTACCAATACATGGTTAATATCAAAATTGGATATCATATGTGGAGGTGTGGATGGAGTGTGTTTAGCAATAAAAGATGGATTGGTTGATATTTTTGACCCTTTGACTCTCCAAACTTGGGAAGATGAACAATGATGGGTGGATATGAAAGTGTGCTTGGAAATAGGACCAACTGCTTTATATACTTTGTACGTTGCTTGAGAAGCCTTCTTTTCCTTTGTGGACATCTTTGATGGATACTTTTCCCTTTTTTATTTTTCTCCATAGTTTCTTTGACTAATGGAGTTTGATAGGGATAATCTTTCTTTGTATTATTTGGTATCCATTTTTATTTGATTTGTCCTTCATGCTTTACAAATTATTTTATTTTGATAGCATTCTTCTTGCTTCGATTCATATCTTTCTTTTGATGTTGGTCCTAATTTGTGGATGGGGTGATGGGTGGATGAAGATTCGTGATGTGCCTATTTTTAGTATTGGCATTGGTTTCATCATAAGGATTATTCGTGCTCCCTATGTTGATGCTTGCACTACATAAAATTTCCCTCAGTATTAAAGAGGTATCACTGATATGTTTAGATCCCTTAATTGTTGAATAATCAAGACCTTGATGCTTAGGATCGCCAATAATTTGCACTGGTTCTAGGATACCCTGTTCATGTAGGCCTAATCCTATGCCTTAGTAATTCTTCCATTGATTTTTTTTTGGCAATAGGATATGATTTACCTTAGAAAAGAGGTGCTACTCGTTCTCTGCTCTGTTCTGGATCTTCAAAGGTGATAGATTCTTCATTGATAAGATAGATTTCCCTAAAAAAGGTAAGTGATCCAAGTTTATAAGTGATAGGATCCTCCATAAGTGGGATAACTTCTTGATTCATATCTTTGGCTTGATCTTATGAAATATTATATTTTAATGCTTCTTCAAGAGGTGTTGATGATTCAGTATCCACGTAGAAGTCCCCCTCATGATTCATTTTTTATATGCCTTCATAGGATGTTTCTGATTCACAACTTCTATAGAAGCCTTCTTCATGACCCATTTATGATATGTCTCTAGATTTTTCTATATCTTGAGCATGTGTACAAATGTTAAGAGTAGGAGACTCTTGTTCCTTGGTAATGATATCAAGAGAATGAGACTCTTATTTTGAATGAAGATCATCTACATGTCCATTAGGAGTAAGCATCTCATGGGTAGATGGAGGAATATGTGCTATATGGAGAGTTTCCACTAGATCATTGTAGTATCTTGGAGATTCAAATTATTGATCTTGATTAATTTTATAATTACTTTTCACATGCTTTGGTTCAAGTTCTTGAGATGGGTTAGTTTCAAAGGATGGATTGATTATAAAGGGTTATTGGATATCTTCATTAGGAATGATAAGTGGCTTAATATCTTCTTGAGCTTTGACTGGATTTGGATCAAGTATGGAGTTGAATATTTCTTCAATATCTACAACCATGAGGTCAAAGGGTGTCAATATGTCTTGGAAAGGACCATTTGTAGACTTTGGTGAAAGATGTTGATCATGCTTTGGAATGAATTATTGAGATATGTCCTCTAACTCATTAGGTGATGTAGAGACATTTTAAATATGATCATTGGTCGATGGATCATGGATTATGTCAATAGGATCAAATAAATCTAACACTCCTTGAAATAGATCATTGTTAGATATTGTTGAGTGGTTTCAATCATGACTAAAAAGTAACTCTTGATGTATGTTGATTTGATCATTAGATGAGGTAGAAACATCTTCAAGGTGCTCATTGATGAGTAGATGTTGATAATTGTTTTCAACAATTTTGGTGGAGAGATTATCACTCCTATTACTAGTGGTTAAATATTGATCATTTTCCTCAATAGTTATTATTTCTTGATCAATAAGGTCTTGGATGAGATTTTTGAGTTGAATACAACTTGATGTTTTATGAAGATTTTATCTATAATACTCACTATAATATCCACCCCTATTCCAAGGGAAGTTTAGGATAGAGTTGAAAGCACTTACTTTTGGAAGAGTGATGAGTTTTTCATTAACTAACTTTCTTAGCACTAATTTGATTGGCACTCCAAAAGGAGTGTATTCACATTTGTGATCTTGTGATATTTGTGCTTGTTGAAGTGATTCTTGTTGTGATTGATCTTGAAGATGTGGTGATTGATCTTTGAGATGTGGTGATTAGGCTCATTGTTGATGTTGTTGATCTTGATATCCAACCTCTTGACATTGGGGATATTGTTCTTGATGTGGTTGTGGACACAACTCAATGCTTTGATGACATGGTTTAACCAATGGAAGAGTGTATTGATTTTGGGGCAGAGATGTCTCTTGGCATAATGAATCAACTAGTTTGGTAAGTGTAGCAATTTGGTCTCTTAAAATTTGATCTTGATTTTGATCTCGACACCCTTGATATAGTTGATTTGGTTTTTGTTCAAGAATATTTGGAATGTATACTTGTGGTGTTTGTATGGGATCATGGAAAAATTGATTTTGGACAATTTTTTGATTTGGGATGATGTTTAGATTTGTCATTATAGGTTGAAATTGAACATTTTTGTGGTTGGGAATCACATTGCCTTGATTTAGGTAACTTTAATTTTGCATGGTGTTTCCTTGACTTGGATCAATACATGGAGTTGTCAATATATTGCTTGGACTTTGAACAACATTGGTGTGATTTGTAAGCATATCTATCCCAAAGTTTACCAAGAGTGGATTTGAAATGTTCATATTTGGTAAACTTGTACTTGGTATATTCAAATTCGACATGTATGGATTTGGTGGGATAATGTTGTTTTGTTGAAGACTCATGTATTGATTGTTTGGTTGATAGATTTGTAGGTTTTGACTTCGATTTAAATCTACCATAGGGAAAGGTGTTACAAAATTTAGATTGGGCATACTCATATTTGTACCATTGAGGTTTGTAGGAGATAATGATCCTATGTATGGATTGTATAAATGTGAGTTTTGATAATCAATTAGCATTGTAATGCTTTGATAGTTTGGTTGATATAGATTAGTCATGATGTATATGAATCAAGTTTATATTCTATATTCTTCTTGTGTTTTGACCTTGTTGACCTCTAAGGGATTTAGGACTAATGTTGAGATGAAGGATGAAAGGGGAAAATGATATAGGTGTTGAACTTGTAGGAACTTTGGATCAATGCTAGACTTTAGGATTTGATTTTGATTGTTTTTATTGGATAATGAACTTGTGAATCCCAAGATGTTCAGATGTTATCTTAGCATGTACTCATTCAGAAGGGTGATAATTTAACTAAGTGTGTGAGGAAGGATTCATCCACACACACCTAACTAAACATATGATTTTGATTTGGTTTAAGGATGTATGCAAGTCTAGATAATGATGTTTTCAAAGCTCTAAATTTGTTTGTGGGATGGATATGATAAATATTTGGGATGGATGATGTGTTTGATTTGATCCTAGACATGAACCTAAGAGGGACCTTGTTTATAAGACAAAGATAGTGAAGAAAATGATTTACCCTAAGAGTAATTCAAATGAAAAATAACAATGTTTGCTTGGAAGACCATAAGGCCAAAGATAAAAAAGAACATGTGTGGGGTTTAATTGATTTCATCTTGATTAATGAATTGTTTTTACCACATCATCTTGTTTTTTTTAGTTTTCAAACTAAATGTCTATGTCTTAACTCATTTTCATTCCACAAGGTCCGTTATGTGAAAATCAAAGAATCAAAGGCATATTTTTCCTTGGTTGAATTTAGAGAGAAAAAATTGAAATATGGGCCCAAATATTTAGAAGCCTCTAAGGATAGAATCCCTAGGGATGAGCAGTAACATTTGGATTCTTCAAAGGTATTTTCTTTTTCCAAAGGGTTTGAAATTTGATGACCTTGTTGAATGTTTGTTTCCATGTTTTGACATTTCAAGCAATGTGTCTGACTGTCTCATAGATTGCACAACCCTAGGATGGGAATGGCTATATTTGTTGAATTCCCACTTGGATTTCTCTAGCTGTGCTTATACAAAGTGGATGATTAGAAGCTTGACCACATTGGCTCCCCTCCACGACACTCACTTCTATGGGTTAGCCAAGCTTCGAGTTCTCATGAATCTCCCATGAAAATTTTTTCATCTCTACTAAGAACTTCAACTATGTGGGATGCTTCAGAGGTTTGACCTCCTAACACCAATAAATATTAGATATTTTTGGTTTCTACACAAAGGTTTGTAATAAGGGCATCCAGTTTAGGGGTTGCAATGATAAAATCCTTGTGAGAGGTCTCCCAACCCTTAGAATATGGGCTTTACACATCATAAAGATAATGGGGGAGAGCTATCATGTACCACTTCCCATTGTTTACGATTTTCATCACAACCAAAAATTTATATAGTAGTTTGGAAGAGCTTGGCTTATGCTCATTACCACTTGGGTCGTTCCCTTGGGGTGAGTACATTTTCCCACCAAGGTAGGCCCTCTAAAGGTAAACAATAGCGAAGAAGTAAATTTGTAGTTCGACCGCCTAAAGAATTTAGGAGGGAACACACACAATGCCTTTCCTTCACACTTGCATGATTGTTCAATTTTTAGCTCCAAATTGAAATGTGTGGGTAATTTTTTAGACAACTTTGGAATGGCACTAGAATGCTTTTGATTCTATAGATTTCCAGAAGGCGTGAGAGAAGTGAAAATTACAAGACAATGAAAGCACAAGTTCTTTTTAAACCCCAAAGCAATGATGAGTTTTCCTTATTCAATTTTAGCCCAACATAGCAATGATTTAGTGATTTTGTAGGTTCATTTTTTTAAACCAAATTTGCAATCAAGATTGCAATGGTTAATTTTTAGAGCCCAATTGAAAACTAGTAGTCCTAAAGCATGAAAAGAAAATAACATATGATAGGTTATTTTTCCATGAGTGTTTAAAACCACTATTACAATGAGTATCAAATACTTTTTCTTTCACTTCCATGCTCCATGATCCTTTAAAACCTACAATCCATGCTCCAAGTGTTAGATATAATCAAGAAAACAATAAGATATGAGGGTTAGATAAATGATTAAGCATAAAAACCCTAAAACTTAGATCAAGTTACAATGCTATTTGACTTTAGGTGAAAATATAGAAAATTTAACTCTAGAAAAGTTGAGAAAAACCTACACCATTAGATAGATTATGAAATTCTACCCCATTTCGAAAATAAAATCTCTGAAAAAGACCAAAATATGACCAAGATATGGCCATTTTAAGATGGAGTGCAAAAGAAAGAAAAAAAAGGCGACCTTATTTTCAAAGGTGATGCTATACTTGCAAAAGTGACTATGTATTTGTAAAAGTGACTCTATATCATTGCAATGAAGATGCTATTTAGTAAAGGAAATGCTTTGGTAAAAAAACAAAAGTAATGCTCTATGTTAACCATGGACCTCAAAGGTGACTTTATGATGACAAAGGAAACTCTATTTGCAAAGGTGATTCTATACTTTCAAAAGTGACGCTATGGTAATGTCAAAGGAAATGCTGCTTCCCAAAACATGCAAAAACATGATTTCTAAGCCAAAATGTCAAAAATTTAAATGGCTAGCCCTCCTAGCACAAAAATGTGAACACCAAACCTGCATAAACTAATAAGAGATTAAAAAAAAAAGTTTCAAACATGTTAGAAAGCTAATCTAGTGTTCCCTATGAATTTATTTAGCCAAATTCAATACGAAACATGGAATAACAAGAAACATAAAAAAATAAAGCATGTAATCTAAATAAAACTAGTTAAACCTCCACCCATAGGGGAAGTGATGTTCCTTTTATGTGGAAAGAAGCCATTTTCCAATCCCTTTGATAAGCTTAAAGATCCTTAATGAATTTGGAGTAGAGTGACAATACCTAAGATTGTGGATGAAAATGGATTTGATAAAGCCAATTTCCCTCAAAGATAGTGATAGCAATTGGATGATTTATGGATGAAATGAGCATAATGACTTTGCATGGATTGTGGATGCATATTAAAAAAATGATGTCTCTATTTATAGAAACCAAGGGTTGAAGAATGGATCAAATTGGTGAATGTGGGTTAAAATGGGAGCCAATGAAAAAGTTCCATTTGTCACAATTCTATTGGAGGAAGGTGGAGCACATTTTGGGAAATGTGTGAGTGGAGGAGGATGGAAGAGAAATAAATGAGAATGGTTGAGGATTTGAAAGGTTGTAAGAGGAATTGAATGAATATGGTTGAGATTTGAGAGGATGTAAGAGACGTTATTGCATTTGTAAGAGGAGTTATTGTGGATGTGAAAGGTTTTTGAAAACTTCTGGAGGGAAATCAAATGAGAGGTTGTTGAGAGGAATATTCCTTGGAATATACCTAAATGTGAGGATAAATAGATGAATTTTTTTATTAAAAGAAATGAATTTCATGTGCAATCTAGTTAGTTGACCATGGGTTGATTTAGCTCTTGAAGAGTTAAAAGTTGGAGGATTTATTAATGCTAATTAGAGAGTGATTTAAGATTAATTAATCCAGGATTAATTAATTGGAATGGGTTAGGGGATTGTGACATTTGATTTAATTTATTTAATTAAACGAGAGGACTTTGAGGGATTTAATTAAATGATTTGATTTAATTAAATGTGATGAAAATTAAATAGAAGGATGAATTAATCAATAAATTTAATTATTTGATTAATACCTGAGTTTGTTGAATTTAACTAAATAATGTTGATTATTTAATTAATTAATGAATTTGAAGTGGTTTAGGAGGAAACGGTATTAGTTAATCAGAATTAGATGCAGAGTATCAATCAAGACTTTTTCGGTGTCTACAAGAACCAACAATATTTATCTAAAAAGGAATGAAAATGTACTATAGAATATGTTGTAGAAAAAAATATTTTCTAAGTTTCTATAATATAAGGGTGCATGATTTGATGACTATGTTACATTCTATAAGCTAATTTTGTTCCACTCTTCTTCAAATTTGTACCTACTAACCAACTCTTTGTGGTTATATAAGTGAACTAGTAGGTATATTTAGGTAATTTCATGGAATTTGGGGAACAAAAGATGGAAAAAGTGGCAACATTTTCTTTTAATCAATTAAAAATAAATTTAGATGTGTAATTGGGATATATAAGTCAAAATTTAACTATATGATAAGAACAAGAATTATAGTATCATAAATTTTGTTTCTAAACTACTAAACATTTTTATAATTATTTAACATAAAGCAGTGAAATATTGATCACACAAAAAATTTAGCCTAGAGTTTTGAAAGTTTAGTTAATGAAAATTTAGCCTAGAATTCCAAGTTGTATATTTATTAATTTATTTTTATTGAATGTGTTACTTTTTTACGATTTTTTAGAGTAGATTTATCCTAAAGATTGCCTCATGAAGAGTGCATCATATAAATTGCACAAAATAAATTAAAATTTAATTTTTTGAAGTCGTGTAGAATCTATTTTTTTTTAAATTTGAATAATGTATTTAATTTTTTTTAAAAGTCAAAATATATATACTAGAGGAATATGAAGAAATTATTTATTTAATTTTTTTTAAATGCCTTAATTATTGAAAATATTAAAAAGGGTTTATGGCTACAAAGATATAAAGTAAATCTTCATTTCTATGTGGTTTTGTAAAATTTTATTACAAAACTTGTAAACCTAATTAGGTTGAAGTTCAAATTCAAGTTTTTTTTATGTTAAAAACATGAATTTATAAGCTACATGTTCCCCTGAAAATCCAAGCCTAAATGGGAGGAATCATAAACAAAATTAAATTTATAGAAATATAAGTGCATATGTTTTAAAATGCATTTACATTATGCTTTTCATAGTACAAACACATTATGCAAAAAATGTCAATACTAAGCACTAATTTTCCCCCCCATTTCCATCCACATACCTACTAAAACTTTTACTTCCATGAATACAACTAAAAATTGATTATTGGATACTATTCACCTTGATTTATTTACCTTTGAATCTTAGTGAGTCTTTATGTTCAAAACATGTCTAAGAATTTTTTTAAATTGCTATACTTATTGTTCTCGCTAGTAAAACCCTTAGGATGACCATTTTAAGGACTATGTAATGATGATAAAAGACAACAAGTAATTATGTCATGGATGTAGGATGATATATGTTGATTTAATTTTTCAATAATGTGACAATGGTCCTATAAATGTTTTAATAGTACTTTATTGCTAGATTCCTATGATGTCCTTTATTTTGCACATAATTTTATAATGAATGAATAAATACATTTTAAATTCAATTGCATAGCACACAAAGTAACATAAATATGCACGAAGTCAATTTATAATGGTTAATGAGAAAATGAATAATATGCAATTTGAATTGTGAATTTCAAAATTTTACAATTCATATTGAAAACTATGGATATAAATATGATCAAGTTTATACCCAGATATATTGTCGAAAGTGAGACAAAATATTTAAAAACAATGACCAATCAGTAAATATAACAATAAAATCTAAATAAAATAATCAATAAAATATATTATCTATAAAGTTATTACAATATAACTTAGGCATGTGCAGTTTTCTGATTTATAATTAGAAATGTAGATATCCTTAAAAAAAAACAACTCAAATAATTGAAACCGTATAATTAATAATGTAACTACTTTAAAAAAAGTTCACCAAAATAATTG
>VDFB02073274.1:0-11311 GCA_007258455.2 Sequoia sempervirens
GTTCGTGCTCACCATCAAGATTGCATCTGGTTCAAAATCAAGAAAATCGAAGACATGGGTAATGTTAGGTTCTTTATTAGCTTTCCAACGATGTAATTGTTTTCACTTTCTAACAATGTTAAACTTTTCATCCATAATTTCTTTTGATTGTATGTCCGTTTTTCTTCAAAAAGCAGTGTTTGGTATTTTTTTCGCTATAAATTAACCGTTCATCGAAATTTGAAATAAATTATATTTTTAGAAACTAGACTCCATTTTACAATTTAAAAAAAATAAAATTTTAGAAAAATCTTTTAGTTTCAAAAAATTTGAGGGGGAGCACGGCCAAAATTCTGCTTTTAGGAAGTGCCCACTTAGAAAATTAATAAAAAATCAAATATTCATTAAAAAATTATCAGAAAATATCCAGTCCTTACTACATATTGTTATCTAACTTCTGACTGGAGCGATTTTAAAAATACTAAAAAAAAGTCCACCGTGCTCGGGTCACACAAGAGTTGCTATGTTATGTTTTTCTGACAGAAACAATAGCAATTTGTGTGTGTCCCTCTTTTAGACCCCTTAATCTCAACCATTTTCAAAATAAATTAGTAGTTTAGAAATGGGCAGACTGGCCTCTGGTCCTTGTTTTGTTCCATCAAAATTTTAGTGTATCTCAATTCCACATCAAGGTCAGTATTTCCTGATTTCAGAAAAAAAGTGGCCACTTAAGCCCCTTTTTTGGGAACCATCTTGGTGCACTTACCCTGTTACCGGTTGAGTTGTTCCCTTGGGTGAGTACTTTTTCCCCAAGGTAAGCCCTCTAGGATAAACAAAAGCGAATGATGAACAATATTCGTAACTCGATCAATCCTTGTTGGAAACAAGGAGAGAGAATATACACAATAATGCCCCCACTCACACTTGCACAAGATGTTCAATTTTAAACCCAAATCGAAGTGTGGAGGTGATTGCTTTGTCTCAACCCAAAGTCATGAAAAAAGGCCTTTTGATTCTCAAGATTTCTATAAAGCATGAGAGAAGCGCATACATCCTTTTTCAATGCCTTTAGTTTAAATAAGCCTTCACAAAAAACAAAGTTACACTTGTTATTTTTAAATCCACAAAAAAAAATGTGAGTTCTTTTTAAGCACCAAACGACAAGTGAGAGACATTTTACGCAATTTGTTAACCAAAAACAAACTTTAGTATGTTGTTAATCCTATTGTTCATTTTAGCCCTTTGAAAAAAATAAACAAAAAAAATTCTTTTTAAACCCAAAGGAAGATAGTATCCTAAGAAAGAAGTGCTAATAAATCCTTGAAGAAGTGTTACAAAAACACTAAAGTGTTTAAAAACACTTTGATTGGATGGAATATCATCATCACACTCCTCCTTCCTTTGCTTTTGATATTCAACCTACAAGTGAGAAAAACTAGTCAGATTCTAGAAAATACAGAAGTTAAAAATCAGAAAACAGAATATAAATTGATCATCAATCAAAAGACACATGCTAAAATTAAATTTTCCCTTTTTACTCCCTTCCAGTGTCGCAACTCGTAGCTACATCGCAGTTTGATTTCTAAGTGGTGCCCTCACAATGCTGCTTCCCAGTCAGCGTCACTCTATGTCAGGATAGAGAGCTCAACTACATCCACTTTTCACTCAGCATCACAGTTTACTTCCAGCATCGTAGTTTGATAAATTTTTGAAAATTCTTGCAAGTCAACAAGTCCAGCAGTGGAGTTCGAAATTCAAATATTTTGGTGGGATGAGTCTAGCATCGCTATTTTAATTTTAAGCAATTCCATATAGCGATGTTGAGAAGTCAGTGGTGCCAAAACAGCGACGCTGAGCTCCCATCATTGGAATTTTCTGTGTATGAATAAAAATGCTGAAATTTTATGAAAAATGGATTGAAAGTGAGATGCTCACCTCCTTCTAGCACCAAATGTGTGAACCCCAACCTTGGTACCTGCAAAACAACAAGAATAAACAAGTTAGACAAGGGATTGCAAGCCAAAACAACGATTCCCCATGAAATCCATTTACAACATTCAAACTAGGAAGAAAATATTAAAGAACACAATGGAAATAATAAAACAAAGATTGAATCCTAATTAGATGTGCAAACTCATGATCCCATGGGGGAATTGGTGCCAATTTGATGTGAAAATTGGCCCTTTCCCAATTCCTAAGATGCAAGCTTGATATTTTGATGAAGATTTGATCCACTTTGTTGATGTTGAAGAGTTCTCCAAGCTAAAATCTGCAAAACCTAACTATGATTCAAGAATGATTGATGAAATTTGATGGATATTTGAGCATGGTAACTTTGCCTAAATTGTGGATGATGAAATGAGGATATGAGCTCCTTATTTATAGAATTCCAAGATGGATGAATGTCCAAATTTGATCAATGTGGGACTAACATTCATCCAATGGCATGATGCCACTTGTCAAGCTATAATGGGTGAAGGATGTGCAAGATTTGGGGTTTGTGCCAATAAATGCATAATTTTGAATTTCAAATTTGTTGAAATGACTTGTGAGAGGGAAGGGAAAATGCAATAAATGCCACTTGGCTCAAGGCAAAGGACATGTAAGATGAATTTATTGCTTTGTTGGATGTAAATGTTGACTTGGAATTTTTTGAATTCAAATTGAGAGAATATTCCAAAAAAATGCCTTGTGAGGGAAATAGAGATTTAATAAATGAATTAAATCTATTTTCATGTGCAACTTGCATTATCTAGAGGATGGGACATGAGATGAGATTAAATTAATTAAGGGTTAATTAATTTAATGAGAGAGGTTAGATGATGTGACCTATTTGACTCAAATTTATGGATTTATTTAAATCAAATAAGAGAGGAATATGATAAGAGGCTAATTAAATAAGGATTTTGATTTATTTAATTAAAAGAGATGGTGTTAGACTAAATCAAATAATTTTTTAATTTATTTAATTTAAATGGATAGACTTTAGAGATTTAATCAAATAAATTGATTATTTAATTAAATAGGGATAATTAGATCAGATGGATTGATTTAATTAACAAAAGAGATTGACTTAATTAGATAAAATGATTTATTTAATTAAGAGAGGAATATTGATGAATTTAATCAAGTAAGGATACTTGATTAAATAGTTAGATCGAGGGATGATTTAGGAAGAAACGATGTTAGTAAGTTAGTATTAGATGCAGAATGTCAGTCAATATATTTTACGTGTCTACAGTTCCTATTGATGAATATGGTATGTACAGACCCCCTATGACATGTTAAAATATGTGGAATGAAGAATTGAGGTGTGGAGATTGTAAAACCCAAAGTTGCTTTGTAAATCAAGCCTAATTAGGCCTAATTGTAGCGTAACAATCCAAATTTGAGGTTTTTGTTCTAAAGTAACCCTATCTAGAAGTTTGATATGTTTCTAAGTGGTTTAATGGGTGTCTAGAATGGTGTTTAAATATTGGGTGGTGGGTCTTCTCTGGATGTTAGGTTGAAAAAACCCTATTTCAACTACTACTAGGAGAATAGAAGGATTTGGGAGAAAACCACCAAGTTAGGGTTTTAGATTTGTAAAGTTGTTTAATTGAGATTGTGTTGATAACCTCCACCCTGATCTACATCAAATTGGTATCAGAGCATAGGTTTTGGTCAATAAGTGGAAAAGGTTGAAGTTTGAAGGAAACAAAGATGCCTCCTAAAAGTAATCCAATGACTAGAGAAATGAGAGAGATGAAGGAAAAGCATTCCAAGGAGTTGAGATAGGTAAAGGAGTCTCAGGAAGCTATCCTAGCCAGACTTGCAACACTTGAATCAAATCAAAGGAGAGGTGTGGTCACCAGAGACCAGAGTGATCAAGAGGAAGAGGAAGAGGAAGATGAAGAGGGTGAGAATGAAAACCCTCAAGGAGGAGTCCAAGAGGAATATTTGGACCCTAATGAATTGAGACTGGGAAATTTGTTGAAGGATGTCAAAGAAAACACCCCTAAGGTGAATATGGAATTTCCCATATATGGTGGAAAGTGAAGAGGTGCTAGGTTGGATTGATGCACTTGATAACTATTTTGAGTATGAAGAGGTAGCAAAAGACCAAAGAGTGAAATTTTCCAAAATAAAATTGAAAGGACCTACCTTAACTTGGTGGAATTATGTGCAGGAAGAGAGGGTGAAGAAGGAAAATTCAAAAATCAATTCTTGGGATATAATGGTGGCTAAAATCAAGAGTCAATTTCTACCCAATGATTATGCAATTCAAACATTTAAAAGGCTCCAAAACCTCAAAAAAATGATATGGATGTAATGGATTATATAGAGGAGTTTAACAAGTTAAGTATAAGAGATGGTTATCTGGAGGATGAGGTAGAGAAAGTAGCAAGGTATCTAAATGGGTTGAGGTTCAATATACAAGATGAGTTAAGTCTTACCACTCCTAGAATAGTGGAAGAATGTTTTCAATTGGCAGCCAAGGATGAAGAAAAGTTAAAGAGAAGGAAAGAGAAGCAAGGTATAGGAAGATGAAGAAGATTCAAAAGTAGAGGAACACTTGGAGGAAGAGGACAGTCCCAAAAACAATAAGGGGAGACAAGTAGTCATCAAGAGCAGAGCTCAAAATCAAGAGGTAGTTTTAGAGGTGGGTGATCAAATAGTAGAGGAAGATTTGGAGGTCAAGTAAGAGGATCAAATGCATTCACAGGAAGGTGTCATTAGTGTAACAAGATTGACCATCAAGCTTGGAAATGTACAGATAAGCAACCTTCAACTTCACATGGAGGTGAAAGGACTCAATTGATGTAAGAAGAAGATGATGAGAGTGTAAACTCTCCATCACAACATGTTGCTCCATAAATTGGTGAATCTTTGATGATGAGGAGAATGCTGATTAAAGTTCCTATGGTGAAAGATCCTCCACAAAGAAAATCCCTCTTTAGAAGCACATGTAAATCTCAAGTTAAGGTTTGCAAAGTTGTTGATTCAGGTAGCACAAATAATTTAGTTTCTCTTGAGATGGTAGAAATGTTGAAAATGAAAAGGATACCACATCTCACTCCCTACAAGGTCTCCTAGTTGAATAAGGGACAACATGTCCTAGTTAATGAGAAAACTTGGGTAGAATTTAACATGGGAGGGTACAAAGATAAAATCTTGTGTGGCATCATCCCACTGCATGTTTGTCATCTGATTTTAGGGAGACCTTGGCAATATGACAAAAAGGATAAACATGAATGGAAAAAGAACACTTATGTGATAGAAAAGGATGGGATCTCATTCACTCTTACTCCATTGCAAGATGAAGGTCTAGATACACAAGTTGAGTCTAGTGTAATGTTGGTTGGGGAAAAAGAGTTTTTGAAAACCATGAAGGAAGAGGGAGCAGAAGGTTATGCCATTGTGATCAAACCAAAGACTGTGATGACAATAGTAGCAAAGGTTGATGATGTACCTAAAGATGTCCAATTATTATTGAAAAAATACAAAGATATTGTGGTAGATGAACTCCCTAGCTCTTTACCACCAATAAGAGATGTGAGTCACCATATAGACTTCATACTAGGGGAAAACCTACCTAACAAAGCTGCATATACATGACTCCAAAATAGAATGAAGAGATTAGGAGACAAATCCAAGAGTTTCTTAGCAAAGTCCTAATAAGGGAGAGTCTTAGCCCATGTCTTGTTCCTACCGTTTTGGCACCAAAAAATGGAGAAGATTAGATAATGTGCACTGATTCAAGGGAAATTAACAAGATCACCATAAGGTATAGGTTCCCTATACCAAGAATGGAAGACTTGATGGATTGTTTAGGAGGGGCATGTTATTTTTTTAAGATAGACCTCAAAAGTGGCTACCACCAAATTAGAATTAGAGAGGGGGATGAGTGGAAAACTTCCTTCAAAAAAAATGAGGGGATATATGAATGGCTTTTCATGCCTTTTGGGATTTCATTTATGCACCAAGCACCTTTATGAGATTAATGAATGAAACTCTAAAACCCTTCATAGGTAATTTTGTGGTTGTCTATTTGGATGATATTCTTGTTTTTAGTAAGACTAAAGAGGAACACTTGCAACATTTAGACTTGGTTTTGAAAAAGGTTGAATGAAGAAAAGTTGATAAATTTGAAGAAGTGTGAATTCATGAAGGAAGAGTTGGTATATCTTGGCTTTTTGATCTCAAAATGTTCTTTGAAGATGGAACCAACAAGGTGGAAGCAATTCTCAATTGGCCTACTCCAACATTGGTAAGTGAGATAAGAAGTTTCCACGGCCTAGCCAGTTTTTATAAAAAAATTGTGGAGAATTTCAGTCATATATGCTCTCCAATCATTGACACAATCAAAAGGGATAAAAGAAAGAAATTTTTATGGTCTGATGAGGCAAAAAAGAGTTTTCAATATCTAAAACAAAGGGTATCACAACAAACTATCTTAGCATTGCCTGACTTTAACAAAGTTTTCACAATTGAATGTGATGCACGTGGGTATGCAATTGGGGCAGTATTGAGCCAAGAGGGTAGGCCTGTTGCTTTCTTCAGTGAGAAGCTTAATGAGTCAAAGAAAAAGTATTCATCTTATGACTTGGAGTTGTATGCTATTGATCTAGGGGGATACTTCTCACTAAAAATTGATGTCTCTCAAATTATCTAGAATTTAGTTTCATCATGAAGAGCTTAGAAAACTAAATCCAACACAACTTGAATGGGGTCAAAAGGATCTCATATTCTCAAGTTATGGCCAATCAAAGTTTGGTCAAATAAGTACCTGAGGCCCGTCAAAAAGAAAAAAAATGATAGAATCAGAATTGGTTGAAATCAACGTCAAAATGAAGAGCTCATTGACACGAACCTAATGACGCTCATTTCACTAAATCTAAGTTCATACATCAAAGATATCTCAAATCAAAGTTGGCGGTTAGCAGGGTTGACTAGGTCATATGGATGATGATGTCAGAATACTAATGCGAAAGGCCGTATGGTACAAATAGTGAGTTGGACCAATTAGAGCTTGAAATGTGGCATATGTACACCCAATCAACAAGTACAGTCAATAGCCTAGTCATTGCACAGTTGGCAGTCCAGTCAGTAAGTCTTTGACAACATGGCAGATAACTGTTTGGTTGGTGAATTACATTGTGCCATGTGGCACCTTCTTGGTGCACCACATGGCACCCTCCTTCATTCACGAGTTGAATCCATTCAAACCATTTAACAAAATATAGTTAGGTGGATTCAACCCCCTAACCTCCTTCATACTAACTGACGCCCTCATCGTTACGCCCATCGGTTGACATTTACCTATAATGGGCGTCACTTTGTTTTGTCATTCAAAAATTAAAAATCCACTAAAAAAAAAGGAATGTGGTAGGGGTTGAACCCCAAACCACCCCATTGCTAAAATATAAGGAAACTGTCATGCTGCTTGGTGGTTTAAGGATATATATGGGCAGTGTTATTTTTAAACACTTGTTAAGCCCAAATTCTTAACAAATAACCCCATATGGTTAAACCAACCCCCTAAGAAATGAATAAGTCCAATCCAACAATATACAAAAGGGGTTGAACGAGGTATGAGGGGGTTATTTTGTTAAAGGAGGTTTTTTGTTTGTAATTATGGTGGTTTATCCCCATTATAACAAAATTTATGTATAAAAGGGGGGTATGTGTTTTTGAAAAGGCAATTCTAGGTGATGAGAAGGAGACTGCATTCGGAAGACTTTGGAGCCATTTTTGTGCAATGAAGGAATGTTATGTCGTTGTGCCAGAAGGGAATGATCTTGTAATCCAATTGGAATCCTGATTGTTGGAGCATAATAGGATTGATCACTTTTTTGGAGAGGGGCCCAAAGATGTAGCCATTTGGAAAACTCCATTATCAATTGCATTTTGTCTTCTATCTCTTTTCTCTCTCTCATTCAGTTCATCATTTTTATCATGCTATGTTCATTTAAGCATTTCTGTTATATTATTTCATATGTTTAAGATTTGAATTAATCATGGTAAAGTTAACAATTCTATAAGCAATTGTCATAGATCCTAAATTAGATCAAGTTTGGTATCAAAGCTTTTGTGTGACTAGTATTGCAAAAGTGAATGCTAACGCATTCCAAGATTCAGAAAGATGAAGGAAAGCTTGAAGAATATAATCATGAGATTAGAAGACAAAGAGATGATCCACCATCACAGATGGAAGAAACAAGAGGTGGACAGAGTTTAGAGCTTGATGAAAAGGATTTTCAACAAGCCTTTCTTGACATGAAGGCTATGGTGGAAGAGCTTTATGTGGACAATAAGAAGCACGAAAAAGGAGATTCTTCAAAGCAAGGAAAGCAAGAAGATTGAAAGGACAAAGAGGTGAAAACTACAAAAAATCCATCTCCTCCATCTTCTCCTTCTTCTCCATCCTCCCCTTCTCCTCCTACTACTGTTAATCCTTTTAAGAGAAAATCTAAGCCTGTTATTAAATTGGATGTAAAATTTGAATTACATAAGTACTATGGAGAGTTAAATGCTTGAACGTTAGATGATTGGGTCCAACAAGTAGAAGTGTATTGTAGGATTCAAGGCCTAGTAGAAGATGCTTCTAGGATCTAGTTGGCCATTCTCCGGTTGGGAGGTACAACTCTCACCTGGTGGGAGAGTAAGACTCGGGAAGAAATTGCTTTCCATGATAATGTCAGTATGACTTGGATGGAATTTTTTGCTGCCCTTAAAAAGCAGTTTTACCCTTTATGTTATATGCAGCAATTAACCATGAATTAGCAGACCTTTAGGAAAGGTAAGGGGCAGTCTATCCAAGATTACACCTAGGAGTTTAGAAAAGGGGCTATTGCTTTAAATGTTCCCTTTTATACTTAGGATACACTGCTTAAGTACATAGGTGGTTTGCATTCTTACCTAAGACATACTATTCTAATGTTGAGTCCTACTAATTTGTACAAAGTATGTTGGACTCAAGGAACACTGAGAGGGGGGGTGAATTAGTGTTCAACAAGTTTTAAAAATGTCAATTCTGATCATAAACCATTCACAAAATTTAAACTAAAATAGACATGCAAGCACATTAAAGAAACAATAAAAATGCCATAACACCAATATTTTTACGTGGAAACCCTGTTAGGGGAAAAACCACGGTGGAGATTAATCCACAATTTATACTATGCTAAAAGTATGAAGAAAAGGGAATACACATGCATTCAGGCACATTTCCTAGAGCTCACAACTCAAAATAAGGAAGGCTTGCTACCTTACAAAATGTTTGGATTACAACAAAAGGGTGAACTGAGAAGATAGCATCTACAAATGCCTGGTATCAGTTCTAGTGAAGCTCATGTATCAAATTCTAGACCTTCTATCTGATTCTACACTTTGCTCTGCTCTACCTTAATTTGTTTAATAAATTCTTCTTTTGCACAAGAAAAATTTGTTGAACTAATCTTTTAATATTCATACACACATCTGCTCTACTCTCAACACTTACTTATTCCATTCACACACACAAAATGAATTTCCCAATCTCGCATATATATCCACTAGCAAGAATTCAATTGCAATATGTTGGCTTCAAATAAAATACAAAATATTCTCCATATGTTGGCTCAAATCATGAGAAATATTAAATGCACATCCATATAAGTTAGAAAAACCATAGCTAAGACCCAAAATAAAATTAAAAAAAGAAAAAATTAAAAAATTACTCCTTATACATCTATGACATGTGGCATTCATTAGGTCGGCCACAAAGAGCAAATAAACAAAAAAAATATTTTGTCGGATCTCTTAACTCATACATTGATTATTGAAACATCACAAAACTTAACAAGAAGATAACATATATGCTTATCAAACTATCCTGGGGATCCACAACACAAAATGATGATCTGGTGAAGCATACAGATCAACAAAGTACCTGGATACCCTGTTCTTCATGCTTTCTGCCGGTAATACTCTATTCTCTACTTTGCCTGTTGGTATGAGAAAATTCGGATCTATGGACCAGAATAATGACTTCAGTTGCCATCAATGAAAACACTAGAATCCATATGCCAACAATCTCCCCCTTTCGAATTGATGGAAACACTTAGTGAAAAATGACTAAGCACGTTGAAACCAGTTATATGCTGCCAAAGTTTCAAATTTATCAAAACACAACTTTCTTTCAAGACACTGCTCCCCCTTAGAATGACAAGGTATTTTTCACAACATTCTCTCCCCCTTTGACATCAATGAAAAAATTTCACTGTTTTCTCTCTCTCCCTTTGTTAATTAGAAATAGGCTCAAAATTTGAAGAACTATAGTTGTTGCACAAGTCAGAAAATGATTTTGTACATATCTTTCATTTCTAGAAGAAATTTCTTCCAAGTATCTACTGCAATCCCAATGATTATGATCAAGCTTTTGTTTTCTGATGTCCGATTGATGATCTAGATGCGGGATTCTGAAATTGTAATTTCTTCTTCTAACTTCTCTCCTTTCCTCAGAACCTCAATTAGATGCTCCAATCTACATTAAGTTAAATCCTTCACTTTCCAAAAAGTGTCCACAAGGGTGTTTTTGGCAAAGTGAACTTTTTCATGTTCAGTCTACAACTCATGAATCCTTTTCTTTATTGTACCTTCCTGGTCCTAAAACATGTTATAATCTTGACCAATTTGGTTCAACTCACTTTGAATCTTCTCCAGCTTATCCTTGTATTTCCCAACTACATGAGGCCAAAAAAGATAGTAATTGTAGATGTTATTTGTTGAGTTTATACATTGCCTCAACACATTCATTTTCCTTTTTAATTTGGTAAGGGATAGCCTGAACTACTCCTTCAAATGTAGAATTATTTCTTCCTCTTTCCTATCTTGAGACTTAGAGGCCATAGTTTCCCTAATACATTCAATCAACTCTTCAAGAAGTAGATTATGAAGAATTTCTAATCCAATGTTGTTGTGCA
The DNA here is from genome assembly GCA_007258455.2 of Sequoia sempervirens. Taxonomy (NCBI): domain Eukaryota; kingdom Viridiplantae; phylum Streptophyta; class Pinopsida; order Cupressales; family Cupressaceae; genus Sequoia; species Sequoia sempervirens. The sequence continues at coordinate 10,926 of VDFB02073274.1, forward strand.
CAAAGTAACTACCTAGAGTGCTCTTAATCAGGTCCTGCTTATATGAGGGTTTTTCTAACCATATATTAGTAATCTTTTGCATCCCATATTTTTCTTGAACAATCTATAGTATCTTTGTTTTGAATAAAGCACCTTCTTCTTCACTTCCTTCTACCATTTCTACATCTGGTTCGACTAATTCTACGTTATCCCTTGGAGTGTACTCATCAGAATCTTCATTTGGTATATCCATAATTATCTATTCTTTACCTTTTCCTTCAAATTTAGGAGACTTGTGAGCCAGAGGAGTGTCATCAGTAAATTCTAGGGCCCTTTTTTTCTTCCTTTCCATCTCACCGGAAGAAGATCCAACTTAAAGTGCTTTTACCAGAATGGAAATGCTTGCT
>VDFB02073275.1:0-12750 GCA_007258455.2 Sequoia sempervirens
TAATTCCTTCTTCCGAGTTGCCACCGTTGGATGAGGAAGGCAAATTGATTCTTATTCCAAAGGCTATCATTGATTTTAGGGAGCATGCTTCACATAGAAGAATTCTTAGAGAATATTTAGTTAAGTGGAAGAATTTTATGGTTGAGGATACCACTTGGTGGAGCGACCAAATTCTTCAGCATTCAAATTTACAATTGCTTGGGGACAAGAATTTTTTGAGAGGGAGAATGTAATGTCCCCCTTGTGAGTTAGCCGCTTGTCGAGTATTAGCCTATCCGAGTTCCTGTAGGCTAATCAGATGATTCAGGGAGCCCACAATTCTTGGAGTAGTAGAGTTCAACATCATTCTATGTCAATTGGGATGATATTTCCAAGGTGTTTTTGAAAAAGTCAGGTGGAAGAAATGAAACAAACACCCAAATTATAAAATAATTTCACTGAAGTATTTATTAAAATATTTAAAGTGACTTATTTGGCAATGTTGGCATAAAAACTAACACCTTTGGAGTGCAGGTTTGTACGGACAGCTATGCACACTGCGTAATGAGTGCTCTTCAAATTAGGAGGGGAAGCTCCCTCGTAGTGCTGGAATGCGTGCAAAAGAAAAGTAATCTAAGTCCTATCTTTTTGTTCTCAGCTAGAAGAGGCACAAGGTTAAGAAAACCAAGAACGTTGCAGCTAAGGATTTTCTGGTTTATTGGATCATTAACTACAACTAAGCTAACTACTTCTAAAATCTATCGGTTCCTCAAAGCAGAGGCATGAGGGAAATGGAGCAAGGTTAAAACTATCACGGCGATAAACAAAGTATAGATTCTCAACTTGAGAAGGCAAGGTGGCACATCCACCTTCAATCCAGTAACAAGTTTATTGGAAACTGACAATATACCTCACGATAAACTAAGTCACAGTTCTCAGCGAAGGCAAGGTGGCACAACTATTAGCTCAATCCGAATAAGTTTATTGTTCACACACATCACACGATAACCCAGTACAAATTCTCTACTTGAAGGCAAGGTGGCACAACTATCATCTCAATCTGAACAAGTTTATTGAACACAAAACAGAAAAGAATTCACCATTATAATTGCACTTGAAACCCTATGGCGGCACAACGTTCATCATAATAGTAAAGCATGAACAAATACCAAAAGAGCAATATTGAGGGCAAGGTAGGCACAACATATATTTCTCTCTCAAGCAAAAGTTAATTACAAATGAGCAAAGCTCTTATTTATAGACATCAAAAGGTGTAGGGAACCCTAAAATCACCTTGAGTCAACTACAGTCTTGCAATGCATACAAGATTTATTGCTAAGCCCTAATAAATCAAACTATACAGTTAACTAGAAAACTACCATCAGTTAACTGAAACATCTAATCTAAAAATGGACTTAATTGTGCAAGCATGCGCGTCCTTATTGAAAGCGAGTTAACTGGAAGACTACCATCAGTTAACGAAAACCCTAAATGAAACTCCAAGTAAATAAAGCAAATCTCAGAATAGATATGCATGTGATGAAACAACGAGTTAACTTGAAAGGGTAACGCCAAGTTTAACTCCTGTTGTATAAAGTCTATCCTGAGAGGTGGGAACTGAAGTTTACTGTCCGTGATCTCGAACAACCAATCCCTCAACTTGAGGTACATCAAGCTACATCAACATCGAGATATAGTGACTTGAACCCAATCTTGGCAATCTTTGCTCCACTCAAAACTAAGCATTTCTTTGACTCATGGCACATTAACTGAGTAATTAAGCAGCTATCTCCTTTGGAAGCGATTAAAACGACACTTTGCATGGCCAATGCGAGATTTATTGCGCCACACTCATTTATGAGAAATGCAAATGAACTTGCTACACATGCAAAATTCCAACGGTTTCAACCCTCTAAACCGGCTTTAGAAGACAATTGGCCATATGAGGCATGCAACCATATGGATTTGAGTGACCACCTGTCAACCCTTCGAATGCACTTGATACAAATCGGTCTTAGCTTTCTTGATGAAATCATGAATTAAAACCGATTTGAACTGAATCGGTCTGCGAGAATCTTGTACTCACGAAAACGCACATTGGCTGTGAACGACTATATTAGGCAAGTTTTGCGGAAACTAAGAAAATAGCCACGAGGGGCTAAAATAGCCTATTGAAGGGCAATTTTCAGCAAAAATCTGAGGATATGGGTTTGTCAGGAAAAGATTCTAAAGACAAGCGAGGAGATAAGCCGAGAGAGGAAATCACGCGAAAATTTGAAGAGCTTCCTACTTTCGACCAAAATGCAAAAGAGTTTTGGAGTTGAGAAAAATTAGAAACTTCGAAACCCAGAAGATACTCTGGGTTAAAATTCACAGAAAAAGGAAATCAAACGCACGATTTTAATTCAAGGAAGCTATATAGAAATGATCTAGATGCTGAGACTTGTTGAATTTTGCCAATTTCAGGAACATGCGAATTGAAATCTGAGAGAAATTTGAGAATCAAGGAGGAAAAAGACGTTTTTTGTATGCTCTTCTTCAATGAAAATCGCCCTTGAATTCTTCAAATTGCTGAAAAAGTGAACTTTTAACCTGCAAAAGAATGTGATTGGAGAAATCGCCTTTACAAATAGATAAAGAATTCGCCTTTGCTTGCTAAAATTTGCCTTTACTTGAGAATTACGAATTTGCCTTGAAGATACGTCTTTGCTTTGAAGAAATATGAATTTTTCTTGAAAAACACGCCTTTGCCTTGAAGAAAAACGAATTTTGTTTGAAAATATGGATTTCTCTTTAAAAATACGAATTTCTCTTGAAGCTTGGTGAATAATAAATGAAGGTGCCATGTTTAAATAAGAGAAAATTCGCACCAACTTCTTGACTGCAAGATTTAAAACCTCAGCTGAAAATAGAAGGCTTCTGATTGGACCCCTTTCAGTTACACTGATACTTTCACTGAGTCCGGAAATAAATAATAATAAATTAATATTCATCATGCAATTTGCAAAGGCATCAATTTTAGAGATTCGCCATTTTAATGCCAAAATATGCAAAATAAATATTAAATATTATTTAACTTCAGTTGACAATTTGAATGAAGCTTTAGGATTCACCGTCAGACTTCACCGATTCCAAAAAGTCATCATCTGAGCTCATAGGCGTCCATTTGCTCAAGATATTGCACTTTTTATTAACTTCCTATTTTATAGCCGACGACAAAGTCACGACTGGCCATCTTCGACATTGATTTCCGGGTAACCAGATGATGCTGAGACCGAGCTGGAGAATTCATCGGAAAGCCTACTGAACAAGGAAGAAATGTCTGTTGGGAGACACTACTGCAAAATCCATCATTTAACACCCTGAACCCTTGATTAAATTCATTTACGGGTTCTAGACTTAACCATTTTCCTAAACTGCCATTTGACACTTCAAACGGCTGCTGACGGCGAACGGTGAACCCTACTGACAGGCAACAGAGCTCACTGCATGCCTGGAGACATTCTGCATCGAACGGATATACGCAAGGCATCTGAAAAATGCATTAAGGGCCTCAAAAGTAAAAGCGCGCCTGAGCCACAGTTGCACTGACACCATTTTGACGAAAGTTGAACTCTCAACCAGATGCCCTATTTTGACCTCTGATATCTGGAGCTGGGATAACCCCATTCGGGCCACGTTTGTTTTAATGGACAGCCAGAAGGATCTACAAGAGACGTCTCTAGAGGTGACGAAGCAAGAAAACTGCTTCTAAGACCTCAAAAGTGCCAGTGCGTATTTTATTTAAAATATACGCTCCATACTTAGCCATTTTCCGGATGTCTTCACTTTTCAGCATTTCGCCAAAGACCTCGCACGTATGAGCGTCTGCCGAGCTGATGGCTGGGCTTGTTGAATAGATAAAGTAATTACGCTCAAGTCTCGTGAAGACTTCGAACGCGAACGACCTCATCTGACAGGCCTAAAGGCTAGGCGCCTCTGGACTGTAGAAATACAATGAAAATTTTATGCCAGTCCGCCCGTGAAATTATGTGCTTGGTAGAACCTCTGCCACGATCACCTGGAACGTCGGATTAACAGGCAACTTGGTGCAATGCGAAGTTGGACTAGAGTAGTACTGATGTCATGAAGACCTCGTCAGCAAACTGGACCATCTTAAGGGTCATTTTGACAAGCGCCCCTGAGCTATAGTTGCACTGGAAACGCAACGAAGAAGCTCAAAGATGTGAAATCTTCATTATAAGCTCATCTTCAGACGTTGGCTGCCGGAGCTCTGGGACTCGGATGACTGCGTTTGATAGCTCGTCGGATAAGCAGACTAGTCATGAAGAGATTGACTGTATTAGCCATCAGAAATACCAAGATCTACCCCCCGTTTAAGAAGGGCGCCCTCAAGCTATAAGCGCGCTTTTTGCTGAAAAAGGACAAATTCCTCATATGTGAAACTTTGGGAATTTCAACTTCTGTCGCCAGTTGCCGGAGCTGTGGGTCTTGGAAAGCTTTGCTGGATAGCTCATCGGATAGCCAGACCAATTCTGAAGAGTTTGACTGTATTTATGAGTATTTTCAACAAGATCTTGACCTTCAAAAAGAAGGGCGCCCCTGGGCTACAATTGCGCTTTCTTTCTTTTCTCTGAGAAATCTTCATAATTTAATCACTAAAAACTCCGTCTTGACCACTGAAATGATCATGCGAAAGCATAGTTGTTGTCGTGAAATGCTTCTTCATCGTGAAATGTTCCATTTTGAGCCTCCGATGTAGGTTCTGATCAATAGAACTGCCTTTGACTGACAAAATACTGATAAAACTCCATGCTTGATATTGCCCAAAAACTGTACTTGACATCATTTTAGCAAGATTTAGACTCTTTTAAACAAAATGCCTTGATGAAGCAAAAATTTTGGTTTTGGGTACAACAGGCAACTAAGTAGGAGCAAATTTTAAAAGGGATAATTTTTGGGAAAATTAACGGGAGACATAAGGAATAAATTAAATATTATTTTATTTTTCAAAAGGCGTTGGAGTTTGGGAAAGAATAAAATAATAATATTGTGTTCATTTGAATATACGAGAATTTTTAATTGAATGTTTATGTTGAGATTTTCTCTAGGAAACTTCTTGATGATGGAAACCCTCATGAAGAATATCTCCCACAGTGTCGAAAGATCCTCCCTTGTCAATTTGCTGATAGTTTCACTAAAAAATTATGCTAGTGATTAATAAAGTGATTTACAGGTTTGGACATAAAGGGTTTATCTTACAAATTTTCTTAGCAAATGAATCAGAAGGGTGAGTTGCAAGTTATTTTGGGTTCAATTTGTGAATTCTTGCCAATCAAGACAAATTGACAATTTATTGTATAGGAATCGCCGTGGTGGGAATATTGCATCATGAACACCTTGCAAACAAAATGGACGCTAATAGTGAATGACTAGAAGGCAATTTCATTTTTGAACATTGAGCTTCTAGGTATGCATAATTCCAACTAAGTTTAATGCTAAACTTCATTTAAAAAGTTAAATTCCCTAATAAAATGTTAAGTTGGTGGTTCCACATCAGCTAGGCATCACGATTTCATCTCGGAATGAACGACGATGTTAGTATTTGCTGGTTGTACTTGTTTTAATAGGTGCATAAGACTCAAAGAAAGAACGACCTAACCTACGGCCAGTGTTGATGGCTGAGAACTACTTTGTGGAAAAATGCTTTGGATATAATGAAGATGTCATCCATTGGGCATTAGACCATAACATGAAACCACCTTCGCTACCAACTTCAATAGATTATGATGTGCAGTCCACAATCTAGTGGTACCTGTTGTGACCTTTTCACACATCACCCCATTCAAAATGTGGACCCCCTAATTTTTGGTCCTTTCGGGTCTTTTGGCTTTGGTTTTGTGTGTGTCTCTCTCTATCTCTTCATCTTTCTGATGATGTACCTATCTTTTGACCTGGTTTGAAATTTTGACTAAGTCTGAAGTGTAGTTGGACAAATTAGGGTTTTCATTCTTCAGGCTATTTTGAGGTCAAATTGAGTGAGTAGATTGAAGTCTAGGCTTGGTACTGCGTTTAGTAAGCTTCCAGCAGGTTCCCAACAAAATTTCACTGAATTCCGACAACTTACTATTTTTAGTAAGTACTCAATTTGGGACATTTTCTCAGCACTGTTGAAATTTTGACCGCTTCACCGCACTTGGAGTGCTTTAAGTTGCCTACCATTAAATTTTGAGTTGAATTTGACAACTTGCTATTTTTAGCAGTCCAGGCTTTAGGAACCATTTTCAGGGTTTGCATGTGTGCTTTTTCAATGCATGTTTTGAGAATCTTTTTGGGTTTTTCAAGACCTTCGCGATGATATAACATGCAAGTCGAGATGCTGACTTTCAGCAATTCTGGCTTTGGAGGCTATTTTTAGGGTTTGCATGCAGGATTTTTCAATGCATGTTAGGATATTCTTTATGGGTTTTTCGAGAGCTTCACAATGATGTGACATGCAAGCAGAGTTTGATCACTTTCCAGGAACTTACTATTTTTAGCCAGTGCTCGTATGCAGACTCGTTTACTGGGTTTTTCTGGGTTTTTTGAGATCTCTCGCGTAGTGTGACATGCAAACTCATTTGGCAAGTGGTTGGTCACTTTTTTAGACACTTACTATCTTTAGCAGGGCCACTCCAACAGCTACCCAACACTTCGGTATCACAAACGGAGGTCATTTGAGCCATATGCAAGTTAGATTAGGGTTTCCAGCTTTGGGACTCAAAATGAGGGGTCGAACACTAGAATCTTCGAAAATTGAAGTATCCCATTGCGATCAACATCTCTCAAGGACTCCATTGGTAAAATTTGAGTGCAATCTGAGCACTTACTATTTATAGTAAGTCACTTTTGAAACATGGCTATAAATAGCAGGTCAGCACGAGGCACTAGTGTGAACAGGTCAAATAGGCCATAAGGATCTTGTGGCACGAATTTCAAGTCAATCCAAGTTGCAGAAGTATGAAAGTCAGGGATTTACTAAAAATAGTAAGCAGGGTAGGCAGGCTGAGAGATTGGCTAAGTAGTCAGATGGAAATTCTAAAGCATGCAATTGAAAATTGGAAGCAACTGCCTTGAAATGCACCCATGCTCAATGAGAAGGGTTGGAAATTCCTGTTGACCCCACCAAATGCGCCATCTTAAGGATGAAGCTTGGAAAATGTTTTAAGTGTCTAAAAATTCCTGAGCATACCTTGAAATGCGCCCAACTTGAAGGAGGCTGAAGGTAAAACATCCAAGGCATAAAAGTTCCTCCTCAACCCATCAAATGCGCCCTACCTTGGGATGGAGGTGAGAAAGTTGTCTAAGTTCAAAAAATTCCTCCTCACCTAGCCAAATGCACCCAAGTTGGAGATACAGTTGGAAAAGAGTCTAAGGCATGGAAACTTCCTCCACCACCCCCAAAATGCACCCAAGGAAGAAGGTGGGTGGAGAAAAAGTTTCTAAGGCACGATGAATTAGCAGAAGGACCCCTCAAATGCGCCATCATCAAGAGGGGGTTAGGAATTTTTTTTAAGTATTGAAAATGGAAGTAGGACCTCTCAAATGCGCCCAAGGTTGTGGAGAAGAGTTAAAATAATTCTAAGTATGCAAACTGGAGGCTCCCTTCTCTAGAATGTGCCCAAGCTAGGAAGCAAGGTAGGAAGAGATAACACGTGTGACATCATCAGTGAGGTACGCCTAAGCATCCTACAGAGCTGAAAACTTTCTAAGGCAAGGAAAATTCCTTGACCCCACCCAGAATGCGCCCTAAGGAACAAGATGCATGAAAATTTCTCTAAGTATTGGTAAATGGCAGGAGGCCCATCAAAATGCGCCCACCTTGTGAAGGATGCTTGAAAATCATCTAAGGCATCATAAATGAAAGAGGACCTAGAAAATGCGCCCAAGGAATGAAGAGTCAATGGCGTGAGAAATCTAAGGCAAGGAAAGAGGAGAAGTGCGCCCTTAAAGTGAGAAAATGTGGTTAAAGTGAACCTTAGAGAAAATATTTTCAAGGGTGAAAGAATTAAATGTACCCCTTCGTGTCTACACATGAATAATATAGCTAGAAAATATTTTTGAGGGGAGATCTTTTTCTGGGTCTTGGATATTCTTTGAGGGGAGTAATTTTGAAACTCTCCACACCTTACTGGAGATTTTAAAATGAAGATTTTAACTGGGCACCTGGTTAATAAAATTCTCTAGACGAAATAAAATTTTCTAGGGCAAAAAGAAGAAATAAATTTTGAAAATGCTTACACCTTACCTTGAGATGTTAAATGGATGCTGGGCTGGTGATTGATAAGATTTTCTAAGGGGGGATAAAATTTCCTAGGGCTCAGATGGGTAAAATTCTTCTAAGACATGCAAAATCCCCAGGACACATCAAATGTGCCCATAGGTAGGTCTGATGATTGAAAATTGTTCTAAGTATGAGGAAATTGAATAAACTCCTCTCATTTGCAAAGTGGAGAGATGGAGAAAAGCTAAGTCGCGAAAGTTTGTTGGTCAACTGTTAAATGCACACAAATGTTGAAAAGTTATGAAGAAGGAAAAAGTTGTGCTAGGAAAAAGTGATGAACCCTATCAAATCCAGAGATCACTCAGACCTTGGAGATCAAAACATGGATATTAGGTAAGTAAAGAGAATTTATATTATAAGGTGTTTTGATGCTCTTTTATTTGTTTTGCAGGATGAATGCCAGGACCAAAGTAGGAGGACTTGAAGTGATGGAGCAAATACTCCGGGACAAAATTACAACTTTGGAAGGAGATAAAATCATGAAGAAGGAGATATTGGAAGAAATGGCTAAGTGTTGGAATTTCTCCTCAGAGACCCAATATGCACCCAACTCCGTAGGACGAGTGACAAGAAAGAAATGATTGAGTCCAAGACAAGAGAATCCTTCAAGATGAACAAAAGGCTTCAGAGTTAAAAAAAAATGACGGCTAAGGAGGGAAACCATCATCAAGCAAGAGAAAGAAGTTGCCGTCTTGGAGTTAGATCGAGAACGTGCCTGCCATATTCATTCAAGAAGTTGAAGCAGTGTTGACCAGACTCATCCGGTTTGCAGTCAGAGAAAGAACAATGCGAACGCGTTTCTAGACAAGAATCTTCTAGAAGGATGGTGGACATTAATTGCTCATTTATTACCCCACTCTTCTTGGTGGCGGTTTTTAGGGTTAGGGTTTATGTGGCTCAATTTGAGCCCTTCATTGTAATTGAATCTGAGTCATCCACTGAATTGGGCCAACTATAGAAGGGGCATCCCCCCTCATTTGTACTCATTAGATTAGATTAGATCATCAGATTAGAGCAGAGAGCTAGGAGTAGAAGATAGAGAGATAGCTTAGCATAGATTGATAGTGTAGTTTGAAGAAGAAGGAAAGTTTTTCCTTTGAAAGCTTTGTAAGAAATTGTTGTGAACACTCTCATAATAAAAAGGGTTTTCATTGATGATGATCTCATCTTTTGTTGTGAGTAGCTAGCAAGGTTTCTTTTCGAATAGTAGCTTAAAGTAGAGTAAATTTCATTTCATGCAAATAGATAGTAGTAATGGAATGTGGTGTTTGATCTAAACAAGCTTCGCTTAAACATACCACTAGTGGGCTCACTGACGGTGTGTTCGCCTTGTGTGGTCAATTGGAAACGTTGTGGACCTAACTTCAATCACAGTTTGAATGATGGTATGTGTCGTTGTGATGGTATTTTCATGTCAAATTGTGGTTTGAATATCTTTACTTACCTCCCTTGAAGATTGCATCGACTCCGTGGAAGCTGTCCGATGCGAGGCAAAGCGAAGTTTGGTTGAAGTTTGCTGAATTTGAGCTCCATATCCCGCACTTAGATAGAATTTAGACTTTCTATACCCTACACCCACTTACATTCGGTATTTTCTAGTTAGTATAGGAAATTCATACCTCATCGCCAAATCCTTCGAACCACGTGAAAATCCCCTTTCTCTTTAATCTACTATTTGCTGTTTGTCGCCAAACAATTGTGTAAGTCCCCTTGAGATACCAGCATAATCACAACAAACCAATTGAGGCTATCCATTGCATAGAAGGAACCTTGGAGTTGAAAGCATGAACTCTCTCGCAATCTTAGCATGCTGAATACTTTGATCAAGAGAGAATAGAGTAGTCGTTGGTAACTTTATTTTGCTGTTTGGTGTGGTCACAAAAAATACATCAACAGTACCCCCAATAATCAAATGAGATGAAGTGAAATGGTATCAAGCAAGAGGCAGTATGTACATCGATAGAAGTCAAAAAGCTAAAGGAATGCAAAATCCAGCCTTACTAGAAAAAATATTTGATTTATAGTATGTTGGAACTTGCTATGATTACGAATGCTATAAAAGACCATGACAAATTTGTATGCAACCTGTTGACGTGGTTTTTGAGACCGCACCAACGCAGAATAAAGTTTCCCCAACGGACGCTCTATCCTCTCTTGAACAAAGTATTCCATGCGCTAAGATTGCGAGAAAGTTCGCATGTTCAACTCCAAGGTTCCTTAAGTGCGAATAGACCCAGTTTGGTTGATGTGAATTGCTGTGTTCTTATGAGGGGACTTACATAATTGTTCAGATTTCTTGCAGTTAGCAGCGGGTATGTGATTTGAAGGGGATTCTTGCGCGTATGATTTGGCAATGTGGTTCCTTTCCTAAAACTAATCAGAAATGTACGGAAAGTAAAAAGGGGTTAAGGCCTAAGAAATTTATGTGCTACTCTAAATGCAGGGATATGTGGAGCTTCGTTTCAATAGACTTCAACCGGATTTCACCTAGCCTCCGTCGGACAGCCTCACAAAATCGGTGCAATCTTCAAGGGAAATAGCAAAAGATGTTCAAATTATGAATTAACATGCATACACCATCAGAACGACGCATATAAGCATATAAATCACAACAGAGTTAAACTCAAGATAATGTCGGATTGACCACACAAAGGCGAACTTATTATCAACAAGCAGCTAGTGGTATGGGTAAAGCGAAGTATCTCAATAACACCACACATCAAGTAAGCTACTTGCATGAATTTAAGCTACTTGAGTCTGAGAAAGGAAGAAGAAACCTTGCTAGCATTTCATGACAAGACAAATTCCATCATCGATGAAAAGATCTATTATCATAAAATGTGTTACACAACAATCTCCTCAAAAGTTTTCAAAGGGAAAACTTTCTCTCTTCTCCAAATTATGCAAACATGCTCTACAATGCTACACTATCTAGCTCTAATGCTCTCTCAATGTCTACTACTCCAATGTCTAATCTAATTCTAATTTTCTAATGCCTTACAAATGAGGGGGACTCCCCCTTTTATAGCTAGCCAAGTCCCAAAAAGAGCCATTTTAATTAATAAGTGGCGAGGAAATGGTGCCACCTACGGCCCCTAACCCTAAAGCGCGAGAATAGGGGTGGTACATTCCAAATAAATCAAAAGATTCCCACTCCTCCCAAAATAGCAAATGCAATAAATGCTCCATATTCAGTCTTCTAGAAGATCCTCGTCCAGTAGTGTGTTCCCATTGGCCTTCTCTCTGACTGCCAACTCAACAAATCTGCTAAGTACGGCCTCAACCTCATGAACTGAAATAGGCGGAACACAATCTAACTGAAACTCTAACACCGTGACTGAATGCTCATGCCTTGTACAAGATTTCCTCCAAGCAGCTAAGGAGTCCTGCGTGTTCTGGATCAAAGTGGAGAAAGTAGCAGTATTCTCGAAATCATCCTGTACAAAGGTCTTAACATCTGCGAAGAAGGGAACCAGCAAACCCCTCAAATTATCAAAATTAACTTCATCTGGATTCAGCCGCCTAGCAAATATAGCCTCAAAGGTATTCTAAACTCCATCTATAATGTTGGCCATAGCCTTATGTACTTTGGCTGAATCTGCCTGTGCCGCATCGAAGAAGCCACGCCCTGTGATAGCCGAAGAATACCACCGAGAGAAATCATATCGGTCATTCGCCTGAATGACACCTCCATCAATCAGCAACTGCAATGGCACATGCCTCAACACCTCAAGACGCTGGATCACCCTACTCTGATAGATAGAGGCATCGCCCCAAGCATGGTCCACCGCATCCATCCGTGTCAAAATAGTAGAGGCCTGTTGAAAAGCAAAAGATAGGTCCTCCATAAATTTCTCTGTCTCAGCACAAACTCCGGTGACCCATCTATCTGCCTCATGTGCCATCCTTCCCAACTCTACCAAGCCGCTGATCGACTCTCTAGGAATATCTGCCGGAGGCTCTATCACTGGTACTTCCTGCCCTCGGGAACGAGACAACTGCTGAACATATCCAATTAATGCCTTGTGTTCTCGTTTCAACTTCTTATATTTTCCTTCTTTCTTGAACAACCTATCCTTGAGGGCGAGGAAGGAGTTATCACACTCCTCAACAATCTGAGCACCAGTAGGGCTTCCCAAGTCCAAAGTGGTGACCACATAATTTTCAGGAACTGCTTCATTCCGGTCACACTCAACTCGTGGGACAGCTACGTGAAGAGTACGAGAGCCATCCTCATCAGTGGAAATCTTCGAAAACTTTCTTGCCTTCTTCTTCGGTGGAGGTGCACTGATCCGGTTCAAGAACTCTTCTATCTCAACCGCTGGATCAAGCTCCTCACTCGGGCTTCTTCTCATTCTATCTTTAAGCCAATCGGGCACCTCATATAGTATATCAAAGGGCTACTGCTCCGGTGCCTCGACTTCTCTAACCTGCTCAACTTCTTCTTC
>VDFB02073276.1:0-25244 GCA_007258455.2 Sequoia sempervirens
CTCCTGGAAGTCACAAACTAGGGTGGAAACATAACACATTAGTACCAAAATTTCTCTACTCTATAATTGATGTACATCCTCTATCTGAATCATTTCGATTAAAATCACTATCTGGCTACACATTTGAAAGTAATATTTTTCGTAACAATCTTTATTTGGAAATCCATACATCTCTTATAGTATGATACTTGATTTTACACTAAAAAATATAGCAAGTACTCCATTTAACACCATTTTCCATTCCCAATACAAAAAAAAAAATCTCCATAATCTCATACATGGAAAACACATCAAATGGTTTGTTGATATTAAAAAATACACACCATCTCATATTTCAAAAACATAATTCAAATTACAATTTATGATTTTCAATAACATCCACTCCATTTAATACCACAGATTCACAATACACTCACATTTAGATAGCAGAGTTATCCCTCTTTTACATCAATAAGCAACTAAATATAAGAAATATACATCTAACACATACATACACAATCACATCACTGGGAAGTGCATAATACAAGGCTACAAAAGGGTCCATCTAGACACTAAAAAGTAGCATACTAATCCATGAGCCAAGAGCCAATATCCATCTCACATGATCCATACCTCACACTTAGTGGCTTGATGGTGAGACCATCCAAACAAGACCACAATGACCTACCTCTTGTAGTATAAGGTGGTTACCCTCCAAGAGATAGTCATCACACATAGGTGGGTAGTGGGTCCTAACTATGTAGCAGCCTCACATACCCGGGTATGTGTAGGATCATCATGGAAAAAACAAGCCCTTTTAAGTGGCAAAAAATTTAGAAAAATCAGAGTTAGGAAACTTGGCGTAAAATTTAAATAATTTATCTATATTATTTCTAAAATATGGAAGATTAGAATATGTAGCAAATTAAATGTAGTTTCTAAAATACTAGGTTTGTTTAAAATAAATAAATCTATTTGGTGAAAATTTGAAATTTCAATGCAGTGGTACTTAAATTTAGGGAAAAAAATAAGTAGGTTTCTGTCTGACCACTAACCATGATAAAATAATAATATTTTTATAATATTTTATATATATTGGGGATATGTCTCGATGTGATGCATATTTTTTTTTGTAATTTTTTCCTAGTAAATAATCAAATTATAGATTTTTATTACAATTTTTAAAAATGTAAAAATGCATTATGTCGACCACCTTAATAAAAACATCATGAAATTTAATTTTATTTTAATCTATAGTATGTGAAGCATAGAATGTGGCATATTTTGGATTCAAAATGTAATCTTTATTTGAAGCTATAGATTTTTTAATCAGCCTATCAACGGGGACTTTAATTGTAATTTCTGAAATAGAAATGAATAATTACTTATAAATTCAGAAGTAGTATAACTTATATTGATGGAAACTTGAGAATCTCCTTTAAAAGCCTTACACCTTCATCAATTTTGGGAAAAAAGTTGTCAGCCACATACCCATCATATTGCCACTTTTTGGCCCATCATGATCCTGCACATAGCTACCCCCATCCTCAAGGTTCCCTACATCTGCTTCCTCGTATACACTCATCAAGTCTGCCTCATACGTCCTTAGAGAGGAATCACAATACGACACATGACCAACATCGAAAACAATAAGGATAAACTAGTTTAGCCACCAAATCATAAAGAAGAGCAAATAAAAATTCAATTTCAACAATAAAGTAATAAATGAGCATAATTTCAACACTAAATCAAGTGTAACCACAAGGGGTATGAGCAAATAAGGTCACAAGGTGTGGCTAAACCATCACAATCAAATATAAACAAGATGTCGGCCTTCACAATCAATAGAAAATCATCAATAACTATAAAGAAAGTCCACAATCTTTGAAATTGCACTATACAACACTATGTGACTAGATATTAGCCACCAAATGAGGAAGGATGGAACAATGTCAAGCTATAGAAGTAGCCCTCATGTGGTGCAGAGTGTGCACCTTAGCTACAACCTGCATTATGTCGTCACGTGGCATGAACTAGCCAAGTGGCCCACACACTCCTTGGCTGCCCACATGGGATGCACACCTCGGCCTCCACCCCGCATCACATCTCAGTGTGGCATGGTCATACACTAGTTGTATGCCTCATGGAAATGTGTCTATGGCTCTGCGAAATTAGGTACGCACAAAACACACCCCACATAGCGATACCTCATGGAGAAGGAACATGTAGGTACTCGTCGTAGCCTGAGGTATACATGGCTAGGACATACCCATATGCTAATTGACCCAACCACTATCAAAATCAAACATGAGTATCCCTCTACAATTGTGTGAGGCCCTATTATGCTCATCACACAAGTAGGCTATCATAACACATTATCATAATGTACCTTCACGTGTCTATGCATATGGAATCGTGTCCTCGATCCCAGCTCGTTACCATCAGAAACATGACATCATCACCAACACTGTGTTAGAACATTAGTGGGATGTGGCTTCATATCCATTGCATCATGTCAGAACACATGCAAATATGGTATATATAATACATATATGAGTATATATCAATATGGGGCTACTTGAGCTTCACCTCTCATACGGATGAGGTTGAATCACTAATACCATCTCAACATCCCTATCGATGGCAAAAAATACACTAACAAAACAATGTTGTTGTACTCAACACTGTGGGGATTATGCTAGCACATATGGATCAAGTACCCTGATCCATCATAAGGGGAAGTAGTGAGTACGTTTCCTCAGGATCGATTGAGTTGAAACCACTCTGCGTAGTAATATGTGCACATTGCACACTCCGTGCAAGTAACTTTTTGGTTGATACTACCCCTTCATAGATTGAGGGACTAGAGAACAGAAAGAAAAGAATCTGTGAAAATATCTTTTGGCTACTCTTATATATATAAATTTCAACCACAGGTGGGTTGGCCCTCAATTAGGTAACAAACATAAAATCACACATAATGGTATGGTAAATCCCACACCAAAAAATACAACATATTCCTCATGGATGGGTACACAGTATCACCATCCCATGGGCACACAAAGCAAGTACGGGGTATTCGCAACACTCAACCAATGCACATTACTGGTTTCTCACATTTAAGGGGGGTACAATTACATACACAATTCCATAAGTACCTTTACCTCCATAGTTCCCATGTGACTCATATCATTCATATATCCACAACCCTTTATCAATTTTTCTTTCACTCTACTCTTTTGACATGATGCTAAAATGTCAATGTCACGATCATCGTGATCACTTAAAAACTCAACAAATTCACACTCACTTTTATTCATTCGGTATAACATTCTATCCACATAGTATATGCATATGCAAAATAACTTTTCTTCCACACAATAGGAATTTTACATAAGCACCATGAATTTCTAAATGCATCCAAGGAATCACACCCTATGGGAGAATAAACAAAGTGTCTAATCCTCTATCTAACATCTCAACTGGGTGTTTAGATTAAAACATGGTATCTAACACAAGGGTCCCTATGACCTTCTAGCTACACATCAGACATCCAACAACACATGCATGGGGAAAATACTATAACTATACATGCACGACAACATTAACCAAAGATCTCAGTGCTCCAACACTGGCTCTAATACCAAGTGTAACACCCTGCTAAGGGACCTGGTGGATTAACACAAATGACCTTCAACATCATGCTAATAATTTTTTTTTTTAGAAACTAAAGTGTCACTAAGTAATGCAGCTCAACAAACTAACCTAGATAAAATCATTATATTAACATCATATCATAATCATATTATGACCTACAAGTAACATTAATCATAGCCCACTTTGTGAGGCCCAACCCCGTCTATAAATTATGCCACATCTTAATAAGTTCAATTATGCTAGGTTGGTGAATAAATAGATGATTTAATCCAATTCTGTGTTTACTATTTTGATTTTCTTAGGAAATAGTTTAAATGATTATTGTGATAAATTTTGTTTAGTAAATGAAAATGGGAAAATTGTTAAGAATGAATGTGAGCAGATAATATTTAGATTCTTGAACAAGTATCATATATGAAGAATACACTTAGATCGATATAAGCTAAAGAATTTTGTGTACCTAACATTGGTTTGAATCTCGCTAATAAGTTTCATGTTACTTGGAAAATGATAATAGTTAGGAACAAAGCGAGACTTTTGGAAGATCAGTAAGAAGTTTTCAAAAGTATCACTAGCCAAGCACCATCGAGGTAAATTTAAAGGATGACTCTAATCAATGAGGGGTATACCTAAGGTAGGATAATTTGAAGAAAAATTATATAAATTAGATATCAAGTTGCATGATGAATTTTATTAAAGGAATGTCCAAGAGTAAATTTAGTAGTGTAAATAAATTATTTAGCTAAGGTTAGGTTTTCATTATTATTTAATGTATGCTCAAAGTTTCCATCTTTCATAGGAAAGGAAATGAATATATATGAGTACTATGATTTACTAACTATTGAATTTGGTCTTATTGATATTTGAACAGGTATTTATTATATTTCTAACCTAACATGTATTTGTAAAAAATACATGTGAGAGTAATGTCAAGGTAAAAGGGAGAAATATCTAGACCCAAGTTAAATATTTATCTTTTGAGCTTTTAAATTTTGACCCAATGACCTAGGAGGTAGTTAGGGTTTTGTGTAAGCTTTAATTGTGTTTAGGGTTTTAATGATTGGTAGTTTATTGTAAGTATTTTTTTTAAAAGCTTTATTGAAGTAGGTCAAGTGATTAAGGGTGTAAACATAATTAGGATTTTGAAATCCTTAGTTAGGTTTTGAATTTCGAATTGACCTTTAATGTAGTCTTTTTAGAGTATTGTTTGGTCAATTTTATTGATATTAGTGCAAAAATAGACTCCTATGGCCTATACCTATGGAAGGGGGACCCTTTGGACATGCGACTTTGTCTTTCGGGCATGGTATGACCCTTCAAAAGTCCACTTGAAAGAGTGTGACGAATTTAAGTCCTTGAGAGTTGGGAGAAGTGACTTGTGACTCTCCCACCACACTCCCCAAAGTTCATTAATGAACTTGGGAAGAGCATCAAGGCTTTCACATGTGTGAAGCCACCTTGTAAGGGATATTGGGTAGAGTGTCATTGTGCATTCCCCATCTCCCCAAAAGTCTCACACATGTGTGAGAACTTGTGGGGATATGTGTTGAAAGATCAAATGAGAGAGTGACAAATGTCTCTCTCTCATTCAAGTGAATTCAAGTTGAATTCCTATATACATGTATGGAAAAGAGGAAATGAATGTTACCCACTTCTCCTCTTGGAGAACTCTATTTTGAAAATTTAAAGTTGGGAAAGGAAAGGAAGGGAGATGGGGAGGAAAGCAAGGAGCTCTCACATGCAAAGGAGATGATCAAGGAACAAATTTTGTGGAGATAAGTTATCCTTCTCATTGTTATCAAATTTGTTTAACTAGGAAAATTGTTGTTGTGTTATTTTGGTTAAAGTTGTCAAAAAAAAGTTAGGGTCCACCAAATCTTTATGTATGGAAATTTAGAGTGTGTTTGGTGGATGGATAGTCAAAAAAAAAAAAACATAAATAAACTATTTTTGTTAGTCTTCTTACCAAGATCATTGGTAGCCATTTAATTCTTGCTCGGGGGTATGGATAGAGCACAAGAGGCTTCATGATGCCATTATGGTAGGGTGTAGAGCAAGCCCAAATTATTTGTGTGTCATTCTTGTTTCTACAAATGTTGGTTACAATATGAAATAGCTAGTATTATGTTGAAAAATGAAAGAACAATGAAAACAAGTTGTGTCCATTGGTATACCTCTTTAAATTATCATGCTATATTCTAAAAAATGGAATGAAACAATTTATTATTCAATGATGTGATATATATTTCCAACTATTGTTTTGTAAATGGAAGGGATAATGGAGCCGAAGAATTTTTTTTAAAAGGTCCTCATATTATATGGCATAGATTGTGAAAGGGTGTTGAAACCTTATCCTTGTATCTTTTCCTCATGATTATGCTTGTAGTAAAAATATTTTAAGGTTGTGGCAAGAATTAGACAATGATATTACTGTTGTTAAGGAAATTAGATTTAAATTAATATTGTGTCTCCTTTTGTATTTAATGAAGGAACAATTTTTATTTAACCTTACAAAGAAAGTTGTATTATTGTGAAGTTAATGTATGTGTTGAATATAGTTAATGATATCCTTGAACTATTATTAACAATACAGGTTTTCATTTGATATTTAGTCTTCTCTATATAAATTTCTAAATTATTAGGAACCATTTAATTGTATAAGTCATTGAATATGAATAGAGATAATAATATTTGTAACTTTTTCAATAGTTTTTTTAAATTACAAATATTTGAGAGTTATAGTAAAACATATTTGAAGAAATTTTAGTACATATATAATTATATTTCTTTTTAGGAGTAAGAAATATGACATTTTAGTTGATGAATAAAATATTGTTTTAAAATAGAACTATTTTCAAATTCTTTCTTTAAATAAAACTAATATATTGGTATAACATGTTTATTTTGGATAAATGGAAAAATCAATTGTTACGATTGTAAAAAGATCCACTTTCTAAAGTTGTAAAATATTACTTTCCAAATTTCAAACAACTCTATATATTTGGGAAAAATAATATAAATTTCTAAATATATATTAACCAACTAATAATCTTGATAAGGAAAAAAATAAAAAAGACAACTCATATTACATAAAAGGCATAAATCATTTTGGATGAAAATAAATAAATATTATATTATATAATATGTTTCACAAATAATTCCTTTATATAAATATAAAAAAAATTAAAAAAATTATATTCATCAAAAGTATGAATCTGATATTCTGGTTATTAAAAAAAAACATAAAAAGAAGATAGAAAAAAAAGAATAATAATAATTATTATGTATATATTCAAACAAAAGAGTTTAATTTAAAAAAAAGAGAGATAGAAAAAAAAGACACCAAAAAAAAAAACAAAAGAGCATCAACAGGGGGTAAATAAATTAGATAAATAAATACCTTTATATTCACAAATTTACATAGTTATCTGTAAAACCCGTATTCCTTCAACATCCAATACAGTTGCAAATAGATTTATTTTTCTATATACATATTGTGTATATAGAGCAAACAATAAATAAAGAAACAAAAAAAAGAATAACATGATCTGAGAACTGTGATGAAATAGAGGTGAATAAGAATGCAAATATAACTACTCATCAACATTCTTGATACAGACTAACATGAGTATTTTGTAACTATCTAATAAAAGATAAAAAATAAAGCAAGGAAAACAACGTTCTCTCCCTCTCTCCTGCTAGCCGTCGCCCAAAGTCTGAGCAAGATCAATGTAAGAGGAAATAAATTCATTCTGGGTACAAGTTCAACCTACGATTCAATCTTCTCTTCTTATACCAATCTGCATTACTTGCTATATAGCCCCATTATTTTGGCTATTCTAGATTTGTACATAAAAAGAATACTCTTAATAATAAATACTAAAATCTAGATATACATCTTTAATCTGGAACAAAAGAAACAGTGCATTTAAGATAGGGATCTTGCACATTTACCTAAGGAGTATTTGTTCTACGCTATGTTCCTACTTCCTCCCTCTTTGTTGCATAGAATAAAATAAGGTTACACCATTTATAAATTCTTTCAAGAGTTAGGGCACATTCTATTTGTTTTAACATAAGATGACAACAGCCAGTAGGAAGATATTAATGCACAAACTATATTCAAAATGGACATGAAAATAATTATAAATATGTTTATATCGTGGGGTGTGACACATCACAAATGAGTAATATTATTATTAATACCTTAAAACATAATAATTGATGAGGGCCCACAAAATCATTAAACAAAGGTGCATTTATCTCGTAATCTTCATATTGTTATTATTAACAGTGATGTTATAAGCTTTATAATTAAAATGATTCTCAGCCGAACTGGAAAAATATTAAATCTGTAAAGATTGATATCAATAGGGAGGAAAATCAACCTTGATAATATTAATATTCAAGATAATGTCGATAGGTTTAATATTAACTATAATATGTATGGAATTAATGCTATTATATAAAGACTCAATACTTTATATTTTACCTAATATCATAAATAAATTTAATTATCAGTATTAGCTTATAATATTAATATTAGTTGTAAGTGTCGACTGATTTAATATTAACTTATATTCAATATTAATGGTCCAATATATGAACATTAATAGTAATACTAATATTGTCAAGAAATGTTAATGATGATAATAAGAGCCAATATTAGATGGTGTTATAATTATTAATTGTGCGGGTAAATGCTAGAATCCATATATAATGATGGTATTAAGTTCAATGTGAATAGAAACTTGATCGTCAATAAAAAATATTTAACCTTATAGAGTAGTATGCTTGAGTAAATCAATTATATATATATAAATATTTTGGGAAACATATATATACTAGTGATAAGTGGCAATGGTTGTGTTGGGTGAATAATGTTACGTTTAACACCTAGGAATGTGGGGTTGGGTGTTATGGTAGCACAAACGTGTGTGATTAAATAAAGATAATAATGGTGATGCTAGTTAAATAGAAAGTTTAAGGAAGCTCAATCGTATGGATAATATTCTAATGGGTAATATCTAGATTTAGCCTTTATAGGGCATGAATGAACCTAGGAAATTTTAATTTAGTAATAGGTTAATCCTTGGTCATAGACTTTCTCCTCCTAGGTAGAACCTAGGCAACCCAAGGAGAGTATTTTGGAGCGTATGGTTGGCGAATCTCTAATAGTGGTCCTAGTATACAACTTACGAATAGATAACTTTTTCACCTAAATTGTGAAGTGACTTTTCAAGGATGCCTGCTCGCATCCAGTGATGTTTCACCTCTAGTGCGTAGAGTGGTTATTTAGCATAATTACATGTAAAAAGAAAAAAAAATAGTTAGGTTTTCTAGTGAAAAATTTGTTGCATTACACACTTACACAATTATCCACCATGGTCCCCTAACGTTGCTATTGCAATACATCTACACTAACTAAACCTATAGAAAGACATTTGATACACTAAGAACACATCCAATCAATTCTTTGAAAGTAAATTAAATATCATACATCAAATTACATATGATAACATAACTTAATTATAATTAAACCCCATCTAACACTATGCCAATATGAACCTAATTTTAATCAATGCCATGAAATAGGTACATAAAGATGTATCACATATACTACTATCACATATACTACTAAATTAAGTCCATATACATCATAAATACAACATTCCTATGTTAAACTTTCCATTACATAATAAACAACAATAAATATATCTTCAAGGTTACATCGACTTATTTATATTTCCTTTACAAAAGTCCTACAATGTACAAGATTCATTCATTTGAGAGGTAAATCTATATAAGATAAACATTAGAAACAATTTTCTTAGAAATATCATCTGCATCATGAAACCAACTCTGGAATGAAGTGAAAGGAAAGACTATGTTGCACACGAACTGCACCACCTAAACCCCAATGGATGGTAGGAAATACCACCCTACCACGTCAAACCCTGAGGCCCACTCCCTTCGTACTAGGAGACAACACTAGGCCCCACACACAAGCAAATAAAAATAGCAAGTAGTTGACACTAAACATCCAAATGAGATTGTCTAAAACAAGAATCAACCAAAAATCACAAGGACTTTCACAAAGACTTCCGGATACTTCCATGAGCCAAAAACATAACAAAAACATATAGGAAACTCAAAACTGATCATTATACCAGAACACATACCCTGAAGCACATAACATCATTTTTCACAATCTTATAGCATGATAGTCAACTTCAATTTTGTAGTTCATAATCTAGACCAATAATACATAACCTTGGTACAATTGATCCTTACATGATACAAAAGCCTCATCATAAGTTTTCACAAATGGGTAGGAATTTTAAACATATAGATAGTAACACATTTAGGCACAAATAATACAACACAATATAGATCAAATAATAGAGCTATATCCTCCTATACAACTTCAGAACTAAGATAATTTTTCCTCTTAACAATAGTAAATCTAACATAAAATAGTCAAATCAACTCGAAATCCAAATCCATCAAAGAACCATTTCAGATTTGGCCCTTGACTACTTAGCAACGATGAAGGAATTAGCCTAAAATAATTTATAAATTCACAAAATGAAAAACAACAGATGAATCCCATAAAAACCCTCTTTTTGACATACCCAATTACAGTCAAATGACAACATAAGAAACCCAACAAGCAGATCTTTTCCAAAATATGAAATATGAAATATTTAATTAAATTAACTACTTCCATATGCCTATAAATCTAAAATCTTAGTCTTACATTGGTTGGTTACAGTTATAGGGAGAAACAATAAAGTATTTGCAGTCATGGAGTAGGAGCCTGATAGTATCCTCATGTTGCAACCATATATCAAAAAATATGATTTGAGTTTCTAAGATTTTTGGACATAACTTAAAATACAATGAGATAAAAAAAACCCTTTAAATATCTCACTGACCCAGTTTGTAGAAACTTATTTATGGGTGACACAATCAAACCATTTTACTTTAGAGAACAAAAGACAATAAACATGTATTGATTTTTTTTTAATTTTGGAATAAATAAATGTTTCATTCACACAAAAAATAAAACTATCAAATATTTATTTTCATAAAGTAGAGAGAGAAATCAATCAAATTATTTGTATATTTAAAATATAAAATTTAAACAAAAGATCTCAAAATCTAACCTGGATCCAATGCTTGGCATGGATAGAAATTTGATGTTGAGCTCCAAAAATTTCCAACTTCCATCTTCTAAATCTAGAATTTTCCCAAACCACAATTCCCCAGCAAAAATTCCATTCCTTTAAATAATAATTAAATTATAAAACACTCTTCTTCAAATTTTGATTCAAAACCACACTCCTAAATTTCCAAAAAAAAAAATTAGAAAAATTACTTCAAAACCATGTAAAATCTATCCATCTCAAAACCCCCAAAAATATCTTCAAAATCCTCTAAATTTCATGCACAAAAAGGTGAAATTCTGCTTTCCTCAAATTTTTCCATAAATAAAACTAATTAAATTCAAAAAAAGAAAGAAAAATAAAAAAGAAAGTAACTTTCTTTCTTTTTCTCAAAAGACTTTTCTTTTCCAAAATAAAACAAGGAAATAAAATCCTCTCATAAAATAAAATACTAAAATATTAAATTAAAGCACCTATCCTCATCCCACTAATGAAATAATTAAAATAAAATAAATAATTAAATGAAATCACATAATTAACTCATTTTTTTAGGGTTTCCCACCAAATAAATTCAAAATATTATAAGAAATAAAAGAACCTCCTTAAAAATAGTCACTCCACCAAAATAGTAAATCACAACACAAATATAACATATGCTTACATATTAATATTTAAATATATACTAATAAGCATATTAATATTTAATAAATAACATTAGAATATGTTAATATTTAGAACCTTATTTTTAGATAATGATAATAATATTAATAACCAATATTCACTCACACAAAAGAATAACCATATCAATATATGTATATATATATATATATATATATATATATAATAACATTAGATCACACCTCATCATATTAATAACAATTGTAATAACAAATAACATGATTAAACCAATATCTAGTTTCACTTAAATAATCCACAATCCAAGGTTAGACATAAACCATGAAATAACTTCTCACATAAAATAGATATTCACATCAAAACATAAATAATAAGAATGATCACAATAGTGACTAACCTGACTTATCGAAGGACTTAGCACCATTAGAACTGAATCCACACTCAAAGCTATACATAGGATTCACACAATCACATAACCCAACATAAACATTCACACACGTGGAACACTCCAACCATAGGGTAAAGAAGACTAGGAATTATCTCTTGACAACCCGAAAAGGTGGTCACACACTGAATCAATTATCCCTAATTGGGGACAATGGCTAAGGTTGGGGTATTACTTGGGCCTAGATGTTATCTACTCAACCACCATTGGGATTAGAGGCATGCTCAGACCTGCTAATTCAGGTGGAGACGTAACCCAGTACCTATTCACTCAAACATACAAAATAGAGCACATATACATAATAGCCGAAGCACTAGGAAAGAAACTCCAACAATCGTATCTCATTTTTGTATGTCCCTCATACGTCCAATGGTACGATGTTTCCATTTCCACTTATCCAAACAAACATACTACTACATCACTTAACTATCCATGTAAATCTCTACATAATAATAATAACATAACAATAAGCATCATACTCACAAAAGTACTAACAAAATTTCATGTTCCATCTTCATCTCCAAGTTCTAAAGTTAGACTACCTACACATCCACGGTGAGAATGGAGGGGCACTATACTTTCCTACTATTTCCTTTATCACATTTTCTATCTTGTGGCTTTACTGGCTATCCATGAAGGTGGAAACACTAAAGTGGGGGTTTGAATGAAGCAAACCCCTATACAGCCCCAACATTTGTCCTCTCTTGGTTTTGTGTAGGTGTAAGTGCATTTAGAGATTGTTATCGAACTAGACTCTTAGTGAGTTGATGTCTGTCACCTTTGTTTTTGTCATCTCCTTCATCATCTTTATATTTATTTCTTGTACTTTGTTATTTTGTTCAATTCATTAAAATTCATTAGGTAGACTGTAAGTAGGTTTTTTGGCATTTGACACTCCACTTTTACACTTTCTAGCCCTATAGATTCCAGCACCCTAGAGTGGCACCAGTGTGTTGTGTTGTTGTCTATGACCCATGCTACAGTCCTCAGGTAGAGAGCTATTTGACGTATGGATCATATTCCAAAAACTAGCTTGTTTAGCCCCATCCAAACATTTAGATCAGTGGAGTGATTGAAGTACTTGAGAGTGCTCTTCATTCTCTATCCTTGACCTAAAACACCCACCTAGCTTGAGGTAAGTTAGGGACGCCCTCTTCTCTTAGCTCTCTGTGACTTGGAGCCTTAGTGTGGTTGGTCCCCCTACCTTACATTTTGGTGAACCTGATGTGAACCATTTTGGTTTTGTTTAACAATGTTGAAAGGTCCTTTCCTCGTATCATAGGACCATTGTGGATGTGAGTGTTGTGAGGTGTTTCGCCTTGCAACCCAACCTATTACCCCTAGTGGCGTAGTTGGAAGGTTCCATGGGCATCGTGGAATGAAACCGTAGTTGGGTCACTGTCTAGTTGCAAAACACTTTGGGGCTCTGTGAAAGTTCCATCTAGTATATGTGATGGCCTCCTTTTTACATCTTCCTGTCTCATTTTTGCAGCTTGCAAGTAGTTCTCCTGGTATAACTTTCACCTCACAGGACCTTCTAAATGAATTACAATAGAGAACCATCTCCCATATACATCCTCGCACAAATCAATGGAAACATTGTAACATGTGTTTTTGTTGACCCAACGCATCAAGTGAATATTATTACTGAGGAGATTATGTTGATTAAATTCTTCACAAAGAGGGGTATGACAAATCTGTTATCAATCAGATATGCACCCTTTGTTAGATTTGCATAAAATCAGACTATCTATTGAAACATGGAAACTCTTTTCAAATGTGGGTGATCTATGCGAAAAGAGAATCTCTAGAGTGAGTTGGTTCTCCGAATGATGAATATTATTCTAACTAATTTCTAGGAAAAGGGATAGAAGGATGATTGAAATTAAAACCTATGACTAACAGATGATTTTCAAGACTTGATAATGATTTAATGATGATTATGATTTTCTCCCTCACAAACAGCTTTCAGAAAAACACAATATCTCACAACCTCTCATGAACAATTAACACAAAAAATTTTGCATGGAGACCTAATTTCAAATACAACATGCAACCTGTATTTTTGAACTTGTTGCATCAAGAATTACAGTCTTAGGACATAACAAGGAATCTGTGAAAAGAAATCACAATATAACATCAAACTAAAACTGCAAGTAGACACAAAATTGAGAAGTAGGAATGTTGTTTTTATTCAACTGAAGGAGTATGCCAAAATTTATCTCAACTCAGTACAAAATGAGTTTACAAGCTCCAAAATGTGTGAGAGCAAGAAATTGAAATTTGAACTAAGTAGAAGAAAAACTAAGTTTTCTTCAAGATATAATTCTCTCAAACCCTAATCCGAGCTCACAAAGAAAGCTCAAGGAGAAGGCATCAAAACTTTCCCAAAAGTCTACATAAAAGCAAAAAAACACACTTTTTCCATGTTCATACTGTCCAACCTCTAAAAATAGACAAAATTTTATTTTAAAGCGAATAAAACAACTTATCTCTCCAAGAGGAATCTCAAATCCGACCCAAGAAAAAACTCAACCCCAATCTACTAAAAATAGCAAAGAGATAAAGCCATGTGCTTTATCCTTGCTTTACATAATATGAAAATCTTATACTTTCTCAACCTAACCTATTTTTGCAATTAAAGATTGCTTTGAAATCTTTTGCAAAAAACATACAACTTATATCTACATTACAAATCTTGATTTTCTCAAAAATCATAAAAATATACAAAGCACAACTCTCCTCATCAATTTCCTAATTGATTTTCTTTAAAATCAATTGAAAATAAAATAAGCTTTAAATATGAAAGCTCGTCTCCAAGGAAAAACTGATTATATCATTCTTATTTTAATTGGTCTTCTCTAAAATCAATTAAAAAATAAAACCCCAAGTCAAAATTAAAATCTCATTATAGTTTAATTATGATGTTTTTGACTTAGGAGTTGATTTCCTTCAAAAACAAACACAAGGAATCAACCACCACTATGTGTATTTGATTTGGGCATTGATAATTTAAAAAAACTAAGGGAAAATCCATAAGTCGACTTAGGGTAAAGCAAAACCCTAATGAACAAAATGTGAAGAATGCCCTATCTTTCACATCATTTTGTAAAGTAAAATTTGGAGAAATGATTCTCTACATGCGTCACCACCATGGAAAGGTTAGGGTTTCAGCTTTGAGACTTGATTTGAGCTCACTCCTCTTCGATTTGATCATATTCGGCCTCCATAACTCATGCTAAGTGTTTTATCCTATATACATTTGATCCCTTGGCTTCTTTGATGGGAATAAAAGCCTCACTAGCCACGGCCATGAGATAATTATCTGATGAATTCTTCATTTCCTGTGCTTTCTCTTGATACTTTTGTGGCCATTCACCCATTGGTCAATAGGCATGAGTTCAAACTTGATGAAGAGGATTCAAGTACCATTGTTGCTATTCTTATTGAATCTACAGGTGATGACTAGACTTCAAATCTCCTGTGCCATTTGTGAACCCATTTTCTCTATTTTGAACAAGATTTTCCATTTGAGTCGTAGCCATAATTGTTGTTTCTACTGCATATATGTGTTTCTATGTGTTTACTGTTGATGCCATACCATTTGGCCGCCATGTTTGAACTCGACCTGGGCATTTTTACTTGATTCTTCAATGCTTGGTCGTGGGTCTTTCTCCAACAATGAGGGTAAGTAAATGCCTTTCTTTTCCAAGCATTTCACTCTTAATGGCTTGTCTCGAGCTAATGTTTCAAAAAAATTACCAGTGACATAGGCCGCGGCTAGGGTATTTAAGATGGCTATATCTTGTATCTCTACTATTGTATTTTCCTTTGTCTATATAAGCCGCTATGTATCTGCTCAATATGAGCTTTCAAAACACTATTATACTCTTTGTGGCTTCTTATGAAACCCTCTCATGGGTGGCTTTGAAAATAGTAGAAAGCATCTATTTTTTTTATCTGTAGAAATCTCCATATGGGTAACCTGGAAATGGTCCTAAATCTGTCTTTAAAAATGAAACCCCAGTGTGGGTATTCATAAAATGAAGAAAAAATCTGTACAGTTGATTATTTATGTAAAACTGGGCTTGACCCAACATGTTCTTTGTTTTCTCCATTTTCACTATATGGGTATTTGATAGCTTCTCAAGAAATATGTGTATCTAGATGCTCTTTTTGTTGTATTCCAACTCGTCCATGGAAACACTCTATATATCTTTTTTTTTTGCAAAACCCCAGCTGGGTGTAGAATATTATGAGAAACACATATTTCCTTCACCTTACTGTTGATAACCCTCATTCGGGTATATGAGTTTCTAGAAGAATATATCTTACTGCTCCATAAAAATACTCATGTGGGTAAACTGTATTTGATGAAAATCTATACAATTTAACTGAAGCCTTCATATAGATAGATTGACTACAATTGTGTATTTTGATTACATCCAACATTTATGTAGAAACCTCTTCCATATATTTGTATTTGTTCAAAAATCCTTCCTATTTCTCTTGTTTTCACTTGTGGATGCCATTAACATGCTATTTTGCACCCTCTTTACACACAAAAATCTCTTTGATTGAATCTGTAGACTAGTTGCTTGCTTTAGTCTCCTATGCACTCACAGTTATGCCCTTCATGGATGCACTCCAAACCTTCATTCATACCATTTTCTTTATAACCTCTGCTCATTCTAGAAATGACTTTTTACTTGTATCACTATTTGAAATACATGATAAATGAAGAAACAAAACTCTAAAAACAGTGTACCTTTGGACTATTTCATTCCATTGTGAGCCAAAAAGATTGTGTCTAACCCACCTAAACACTGTATCCTATACTTACAAGCAAGTTGATTTCTTCACCACTTAATAAATGACTGAACTGTTTATGCATTGACTAGATGCTATCACTATTTCTTATCTGGTACTCTTCATGCATTTTTATGCTCCATTTAACAAAAAATTTCCATGCACTTGCTCTCCTCCAAAATGAAAATCTGAAACAATTCTCTTCGTTGAGGCATTATGTATGCCCATTCACTATCATTGATTGAGAGAAAGAACACTGTTAAACCTTACATAATATCATGAACATGATGACTCATAATACTATGGAAGAAGAACATAAACCATAGAACAATTTTTGAGATGAATGTACTCCATTGAATTAATCAAGTTGATTTAAATTAATTGTCCACTTGTAGCTTTCAAAAACATTTTTGACTGCTATGAATGAACAGTTGGCTTGATGGATGAATTATGTTTTACTCTTTCAGTTGCATTTCCTTTCTTGATGAATATGATGATTGCAATGTCTATCTCAACCCACTTGTAATGGATAAGGGGCAGCATGCACAACTCTACCCTTGTGGGAGCCCGTTTTTCTCCACATGCTTGGTCTTCAAATGATAATCAGCATCATGATTTTCCCTATACCTGCACAAAGAAACAAACGATTTTAGCATAAAACAATATATGATCATGTTGATGTTTCTCCTTCAGCTCATGTTTATGCACTTCTCTTGATTGTTTCATTTTATGATCAGTAGCATACTACATTATCATTGATGGTTCATGTAGGTATATTCATAGTTGGAGCTCTAACATCCCTCTCTTCCTTCCTACAGGTCGATGGAGCTCAAAGAAGACAAAATGATGTACCACTTCTACGACAGTCATCAATAAACATGCAATGATGATTATGTTTATACTTATGTGATTGTTCCTTTTATGCATCTTCCATAGTGTAGTGTGATGCTTATGATGCACTGAAATAGTTACATCCATGACTTGTGTGGATATTTGATTTCAATCTTATGCTTTTCATTTTGAAAAGAAAAATGCATCTCAATGCAATGTTGTACTATCATTTTAATTCTCGCAATCAAATGAAATTTTGTAAAGATGAATCACTTTATGAAATAAAAGAAAGCAATTAAAATGATTTGTTATTGAACGCTCAATCCGGTACTTCATTTGATTGTAAAAATGATAAACAATACTTGAAAGTTTGTTTCCTCATCTCAATGCATAACTATCACTTTTAAAATGATAAACTAGATACAATCAACACTTAGCATATGCAGAAATAACTATATTTTCCACTTTTAAATATAACAGTATTTAATCCAACTCCACCAATTGAGCTATAGCAAAAAATTGGTAACATTTTGGCGATTTCCGCTAAATGCTTGCCTGCTAATCATAGATCAGTTGCCTTAAAACACTCCATTGGGCACAAAGTCAAATTTGCCGCTTCGTGAAACTTAGAAACATGAATAGAAACACTCCAAACAACAACAAAACAAAACAAAATAGAACTGAAAGCAAACTAATAGGCCCTAATGGCCAATAGAACATGCGTAGCAGCGCTTAGGGAAAGCAAAAACTACTGAAGGTAAATGTGCGTAACACACTTATTTGCAATACTATTCTAATTATTTACAAGATAGACTTATCTCAGAGGAAATTTTTGAGGTGGATCCCATTAACTGGGATAGAAAACACCTCTCCAATCAACTTAGAAATTTGGAATGCGTTGTGTTCTTTGCACTTTGTGATCACATAAGGCCCATCCCAAATTGCATCGAACTTGGAATGTCATCCAAGTTTTCTTTTAAATTCATTCCATTTGAAAACCAGATCTCCAACAATGAACTCATGTGGTCTTGCCCTCTTATCAAAAGAGTTCTTCATTTGAGCTTGATGTATCTCAAGCTATCTTAGAGCTTCTTTCCTAGTTTCCTCTAGCTCCACTAGCTGTGCAAATCTCACCTCAAGATGTTGTTCATTTAGAAATTTCAGCTCTTTAACATAACTTAAAGTCGACAACTCAATGGAAACAGGTAACTTAGCCTCTTTACCACAAGTTAGAACAAGAGGAGAACAATCAATAACTCTTTTAGGAGTTATTATGTCATCCCATAGGGCTAACTTAATCTTTTCATGCCATGTCCGCTGATTATCCTCAACAGTTTTCTTGATTATCTAAAGCAGATTCTTATTTGTAGATTCTTCCTGACCATTGCCCTACAAATAATAATTAGAAGATGTGTTCAAATAAATATTATTTCTAACTGGCCAATCAGAAATCCTCAAACCAATAAAAGCCAAACCATTCTCAGAAATTATTGAATCTAGAACACCAAATCTTGATACGAGATCTTGATAAAAATTAAGCACAAAAGTCTCATTTGCTTCCTTTAAAGCAACTGCCTCGGTCCACTTTGTAAAATAATCTATGGCAGTAAGTATCCACTTATAAACCGCACTTGAAGGCGGATTGATAGGACCAATAAAGTCTAAGCCCCACTTAGCAAAGGGTTGTTCCACCTGAATCGGATGCAGGGGCAGCACTGCAAGCCTCTGTTTTCCATAAAATAAAGCACATTTCTCACATTTTTTGACCCAAGCAATAGCATCTTTGAACAAATCTAGCCAATAATAACCAGCCCGCATAATTTTTAGGTTTGTTCTTGCGGCAAAGTGACCTCCTGAAGGCCCATCATGAAATTCTACTAAAAGCTTGTCAACTTGATCAAGCTGAATACATCTCAATAAAATACCTTGGAAATCTCTTCTATAAAGAATGCCATCAATAATTTCATAAGGAATGGCTTGTAATCTGTAATACCTTCTCTTTGCTCTGTCTAAACCTTCAGGAAAATTCACCAGTTTGCAAATAATGCATCATTTGCTACAACCAGGTAGCAGGAGACATTGGAACAACACCTGCAACATCATTATTTAGCACTGTATCCATAGTTTCAGCTTCTTTTAAGTTGTTGTCTTCATTTCCAGCAATCCATTCACACAAACCCTTGCCTCTAATGAGCTTGGTTACCTTTATATCAATGTTAGATTCCATTACTTTAGTAATCCAACCAGCACGCTTATCATTTATATCTTTGTTAAGTAGGAAATCCTTAACAGTTGAATGAGCTACCAATAAATGGATATTGTTGTTGGATAGCATATACCTAAATATTTTTAAACTTCTCACAACAATAAAAACATGCTTCTCAACAAAAGAATACTTCACCTCATAATCATGCAATACTTAGCTGAAAAATGCTACAGGCTGCTCCAAGCCTTCATCATTTTGCTGGCATAACATAGCTGAAACTGTATCTACTCCTCCGAAAGAATACAGAATGAAGTCCTTGCCAAAATTTGGATTAATGAGAGTAGGAGCAATTGCGAGAGCTTCCTTAATCTGCTCAAAGCTTCTCTTACCTTCCCTTCTTCAACTAAAAGGCATATTCTTTTTAAGCATAGAAGTGAGAGATTGCACCAAAGCTGCATTATTCGATATGAACCTCCGCACAAAATTTATTCTTCCAAGAAAGCTTTCCAATCGTTTCTTGTGAGCTGGTAATGGTAATTCAAGAATTGCAGAGACTCTTTCAAGATTTATAGAAATACCTTGCTTTGAAACAATATGTTTGAGGAGTTTACCTTCATGTACAAAAAAAAATGTACACTTCTTCAGATTGAGAGACACTCTGAACTCTCTGCATCTCTAAAAAATATGCTCTAAATGCTCAAGATGTTCATTAGCATTTCCTGAGAAAACAATAATATCATCTAAATATACCAAAATGAACTTGTTCATAAGGCCATGAAAGGCCATATCCATCGCTCGCTGAAAATTTTCTCCAACGTTGGATAAGTCAAAAGGCATCCTCTAGTAGGCCATTGTGCCCCATTTAGTTGTAAATGTCGTCTTGAATTGAACTTCTTACTTAACCAGAATCTAGTTGTAACCTGAGTAACCATCTAGCAAAGAAAATATGTCAGAACCAGAAACTACTTGCAAAATTTGCTCCACGAAAGAAAGTGGGTAGTGGTCTTTTAGTGACACCTTATTTAAATCTCAAAAATTGACACATAATCTAATTTCCCCACTTTTCTTCCTAACTGGTACTAAATTTGACACCCAAGAAGTATGCTTGATAGGAAAAATAATACCACTCTCAACTAATTTATTGAGTTAAACCTTCATAAGGTGTTCTAGTTTGGGGTTAAGAGGTCTGTGTTTCTGCCTTACTGGTTTTGCACCAGGCTCTAATTCAATAGTATGTTGGGCTAGTTCTGGGTTAAAAACTCTCAACTCCTTGTACTCCCAAGAAAAAACATCACTGAATTTCTGACATAACAGAATAAATGCTTGTTGTTCCTCTTTATTACATACCTTTCCCAGCTTGGTAAGCTTGCCTTTGAAGATTTCAATGGCTGCATAATGTTCCTCCTTAACGGTCAGGCCACACTTGTCTTTCCGCACTTGGTCATCTGAATTGAACACAGATTCCAAGGTCACCAATCCTTTTGGAAGCTTGTTAGTCTTTGACTACACAATCTATTCGTCATACTGTTGCTACCATTTTTGTTGGTTTCTATCTGCAAACTCAGCTTCAGCAATCAACAAATTTACAATTTTCTCATCACTATCAAAAACCTGCCAGCTCACATTATTGTTAGGCATGGAAGGTCTGACCACTATTTTTACATATTGACATTCTTCTACTTTATGAATTTCATTGGGAATATCAAACCCGGCTCCTATGGCAGCGAGTCTATCAACATACTTATTTTCATTTCTAGGAATTGAAACAATATTAAAAGCATCAAAACCTTCCATCAAATCCCATACACGATGCTTATATTTCTTAAGAAAATCATTCTTGGTAGCATTTAAATTTCTAATATGATTTACAATTAGTTATGAATCCCCATAAACTTGCAAGCGTTTAATACCTCTTTTGCGGGCCCATTTGAGGCCATGCATCAACACTTCAGACTCAGCTATATTATTCGAGCAGCTGAAAGAAAATCTATAGGCTGAAAAGTATTTATCTCCTTCTGGTGAAATCAACATAGCCCCACCTCCAACACCAATAATGCTTCTCAAACCATTGAAATAAAGCTTCCAAAGTTCATTTTCTATTTCTGTAGACTGTTCCTCCTCTTTACAAAGATTAGGCATATCAAAATCAGGTTCTTGAATCATATAGACTCCTAATCCTATCTCATCTATGTGCTAGAACGGATCAAGCTCATGATCTTCGGCTACCCATTCATCTAGATTGATATTTTCTATATGGGTGTTGCAGTCTGAGGTCATGGTTTGCTCCTCTAGTGCAGAGGTGGTGTAGAGGTTAGCGTTTATAGAATTTGGTGAATATGGTTCGATATGGTCTTTGGCGAGAGGCTCAGACTTTATGGTCACTTTCATACCATACTTTGTTCTAAAGAAGAGATGAGACCAATCTGAAGATAGAAACCCACCCAACTTGGCTATAAAATCCCTCGAGAGACAAATGGCAAAGTGTGGTGGCAAGTCAATGACATGTATATCCTGATGAATAGTATAACTCAGGGATGCGTGCAAAGTAAGAGCCAAATTTTTGATAATACCAACAGTTTTAATAGCAGACCCATCTAATTGCACTATTCCTTTCTGGGGGTTAGGCTCATAAACAAGGCCTAACTTATCGGCTAAACTCTTAGGCATGACTAAACTACTAGCACCAAAATCAACCATACAATTATGAACAATTTTATCATCAATAATCAAACTTAAGTAAAATGGGGAAGGCTTTACCTCTTTAATTTTTTGTTCATTCTTATCCTCCAAATCATTAGCAAGCACGACTTTAGCAACCCCTTGATCAGTATCATCAGAAATAGGCAACTCAACTAAAGCGTTTTGCAGCAAACTTTTTTGACCTGGGATGTGCAAAGTATCTAATACCAACATACTGACAGTAGCCTTTCTAAGGTGCTCAATAATATTAAATGATGTAGAATTTACCTTCTGCTGGTTTTTTGTAACAGTAGCATTGTTTTTCCTCTACAAAGGTTGTGAATGCGCTCTTGACTGCTCCTTACTAGGTATCTCCTGACCTCTTTATAGAATCTACATTTTAGGCTGCACTGCAGTGTTAACATTTGATGATGAAATGGGTTGCTTACTATTCATAGACTGTTGCTATGAAATTCCAACTTGTTGCCCTGAATCCATAGCTCTCTTTTTCAATCTAGTATTGGTTGAGACAAAAGAATTTTGCTAATTTTGACCATTCACACCACAGAATTTAGAGCTCTCCCAGTTCGACAAGGTGACTTCCACACTATCTTTTGTTCCTAATTTTGATCTACAATATTTTCTTATCTAGCATAGTTGTTTTGGACCATTAAAGCCTAATTTCTCATTCCATTAGTGCACATTGATTGGTTATGGGGCCGATTGCATGGATAACACCAATCGCAATCTTGGACAACATTATCTTGGGGCACAAGTTGCTTTGACGAACTGGCTGCGTTTGGATTGTATGGCTAGAATGACCTAGGGTTAAAATTCCTTCTTTGGGCTTGGTAATCATTTTGAAAGGCAGGCCTATTAGGCTGGTTCTATTGATAAGTGGTTTGATAAGGCTTATGTTGATGACCTACTTGCTTTTTAATCCTCACAAGATCATTCCCGAAAGTCTTGAGTATACTTTTAATCTCTTGAAATTCTTGGTTTGGGGCTGGAGCAGCAACTTCTTGGGCTACGTTATGATAGCCTATTGCTGGAACAGGTGGGACAACAACTAAAGAAGGTACAACAGTAGGGGCAGGTGACTGTATTTCTGGGAATAAAGGCATAGGAGGTCTAACGGTTATGTCTCCAGCTTGGATGAGATAGTTCTCAGCTCTAATGGCTATGTCATAAGTGTTAGGAGGTGTATGCCCACCCATAGACTAAGTCATGACTTGAATTTTACTATTCAAAGCTTTTAAGTAAAATAGAAAAGAATGTGCTGGTAAAGGTTTTACCATTGCAGGAATCCTATCCTAGGCTCTCTAAAATTGGTAGTTGAAATTAGCCAAATGCTCATGTGGCACCCTCTAAATGGTGCTCAATTGCTCTAACAGAGACAAATTATCAGATTTATCAATAAAAAGTTGATATAAATCATTACCTAACACATCCCATGTCGCGATTGAGTTGGCTGCGAGACCTTTGAACCATTGTACACCTTCCCTTTGAGCAACGTATCCAACAACCTTAACGCGACGTTCTCTTGCGTGATGTTGTGAACCGAGTATAAGGTGGCTACGTCACAAATATGCTCAACCCGTGTAGTGAGGTCCTCCCCAGTGAAATATGGTAGGCTTCTAAGGGCTGCAACTAGGATGTCGTCATGTTGAGCGATGTCTAATGGGTTGCCTCCATTAAAATGCATGAACGGGTGCTACCTTGGCACTGCCATTGGCGGTGCTTGTGATATTGGAACCGATACTCCTAGTGATAAAACCAAAGAGCTGAAAATAGGAGGTGTTGATTTCAATCTTGTAGGTGTTTCGAAGAGCCTCCTTGTTGTTCTGCCTCCTCTTCATGGTGGGGACAACTCTCGATATTTGAAAGGTACCCTACTTGATCTAGTCTAAATTTTTCTCATGTTCAGGCTGCACTAAATCTGCATGCAAAATCAGGATCAGAATCGCCAGGTATATTGAAATGAGCCTTCAAACGCTACACAAATCTGCTGCATACACCAAACAGCAAATTAAAAACTCCAAAATTTCTCTAAAATGGCTTTCAGAGTCCCATCGAGCGTCCCAAAAACTGTTATCAATCAGATATGCACCCTTTGTCAGATTTGCAGAAAATCAGACTATATGTTGAAACATTGAAACACTTTTTTAGATGTGGGTGATCTATGTGAAAAGAGAATCTGCAGAGTGAGTTGGTTCTCTAAATGATGAATTTTATTCTAAGTAATTTATGGAAAAAAGGATAGAAGGATGACTGAAATTAAAACCTCTGACTAACAGATGATTTTCAAGACTTGATAATGATTTAATGATGATTTTGATTTTCTCCCTCACAAACAACTTTTAGAAAAACAAAATATCTCACAACCTCTCATGAACAATTAACACATAAATAATTTGCATGGAGACCTGATTTCAAATACAACATGCAACCTATATTTTTGAACTTTTTGCATCAAGAATTATAGTCTTAGGACATAACAAGGACTCTGTGAACATAAATCACAATATAACATCAAACTGAAACTACAAGTAGACACAAAATTGAGAAGGAATGTTGTTTATATTCAACTGAAGGAGAATGCCAAAATATGTCTGAACTGAGTACAAAATGAGTTTACAAGCTCCAAAATGTGTGAGAGCAAGAAACTAAAATCTGAACTAAGTAGAAGAAAAACTAAGTTTTCTTCAAGATATAATTCTCTCAACCCTAATCCGAGCTCACAAAGAAAGCTAAAGGAAAAGGCATCAAAACTGTCCCAAAAGTCTACATAAAAGCAGAAAAACACACTTTTTCCATGTTCATACTATCCAAC